>OX463806.1:19990814-20293750 GCA_949825045.1 Argyresthia goedartella
GGAGGTTTCTAGTCGCCTCTTTGCCTCCAGCATCTAAAACATTGAGGTGACGGAATTCAAATTGAGTTCTATATTTCCCTATACCTTATACAGGGTGTCCGGAAGGTAGGTGCAATCCTTTAAGGGGGTGATAGCTGACATCATTTCGAACATTTTAAGCTTAACATGTATATGGCATTAATCGTTTAATTTTTTTTTATTTAATTTTTTAGTGTTTTTTTCAAAAATACCCAAATCTCATACATAGCCGGTTCTACCACGCCAGTTAGAATTAATGTCAAAGGTGTAAAGCTGTTTTTGTATTGTCCAACGTTTATTTAACCAAATAGTATGAATTCTAAGCATCTGTGTTGACTTTGAGAAAAAATAGAGACATTGATACATGAAAAATAATTGTACAGTTGCAATGTAACACTTTGATTTGAGGTTAAATAAAATAAAATAAAATACTTTTCATCGTTCAAACCTTTTTAAAAACACGTCTGGTTTCTGCTCTTTATTTTAAGATATTGTTCATGCAGGTGACTGGCCAATTCTCAGAATTACTGAAATATCCATTGTGGAGCGCCGAGCGTCGGGCTGCTTTGTTACCAGAGCTGGCATCGTAGGTTACGATTCGTAACCGGAATCTGCCCTTTGTCTATCTCTCTTTATCAGCTTTATCTAGCTATTTGCTTAGCATCTGCTCTCGTGACTGGTTGTGTGTGGTTTCTACGTTCGTCGTGTTGAGTTATTATTTAATTAAATCACCGTGTCAAGTTGAGTCCGCTCCGGCGTTGAGTTCCTTCACGTGTTGAATTACATTGGACTTTTATTGAACACTTTGTGACATGGCGTTTACCAATGCAGAGTACGCCGATATTGTTTTTATGTACGGACGAGCTGACGGAAACGGTGCTTTGGCGCGCCGCTTGTACCAGGAGCGTTATCCAGATCGGAGAGTACCCAATTTCAGGGTGTTTCAAAACACCTTTCGTCGGCTTATCGAAAATGGCGTTGGAAACAATCCGGTACGTGGAGTCAACCCTGGTGCTGATGTAGATGTAGAAGAACAAATACTGGCAGCTTTTGCTGTGGATCCCACTACGAGCGTCAGAAAAGTAGCTGCTGACCTGGGCTTTTCGAGATGGAAGGTGTGGACGACGATGCATAAAGAAGGAAAATATCCCTTTCATGGTACTGGAGTACAGGGCTTAGAAGAAGATGACCCCATAAGAAGAGTCCAGTTTTGCCGCTTCTTATTAGATATGGACATAGAAGACCGTCACTTTTTGAAAAGTATACTGTGGACGGACGAGTCCAAGTTTTCGAGGGAGGGAATCAATAATTTCCACAACCTCCATAAATGGGGTGACAAGGGCGCAAATCCACACTGGAAAAAACAAAAATCATTCCAGAGAAAATTCTCTGTCAACGTGTGGGCTGGAGTAATCGGTAGAACTCTTATTGGGCCACACTATCTACCCGACAAATTGGATGGACCAAAATACTTATCATTCCTACAGAACGACATACCTGGACTTTTAGAAGAAGCTGGACTATTGGACCTAGAGAGGCCATTGATTTTCCAACAAGATGGTTGTCCAGCGCATTGGACTCGGAATGTAAGAGACTATTTAAGCGACTGTTTCCCGGAGCGTTGGATCGGCAGAGACGGACCTTGGCCTTGGCCCCCTCGATCGCCGGACCTTACACCCATGGATTTTTTCGTCTGGGGCCGGGCCAAAGAACTTGTCTACACGACAGAAATAAGAACAAAGGACGAGTTGGTGCAGAGAATCAATGATGCATTTACCACTATGAAGGAAGAGATGATGCTGAAGGTGACCACCACCACCGTAAGGAATAGGGCCCGTGCTTGTATTAGAAATGGTGGATCACATTTTGAAAATGAATAAAATTATTTTACCAACAATTGTGTTTTTTTTTAAATATTAAACTTTGAAATCAAAATACTTTCCTTCGTTCGACGCAGATAAATAATTCGACATAACTCAGCTATTAAGCCAGTTACCTGCATGAACAATATCTTAAAATAAAGAGCAGAAACCAGACGTGTTTTAAAAAAGGTTTGAACGATGAAAAGTATTTTATTTAATTTTATTTAACCTCAAATCAAAGTATTTAAATCAAACTGTACAATTATTTTTCATGTTTCAATGTCTGTATTTTTTCTCAAAGTCAACATAGATGCTTAGAATTCATACTATTTGGTTAAATAAACGTTAGACAATACAAAAACAGCTTTACACCTTTGACATTAATTCTAACTGGCGTGGTAGAACCGGCTATGTATGAGATTTGGGTATTTATGAAAAAAACACTAAAAAATTAAATAAAAAAAAATTAAACGATTATTGCCATATACATGTTAAGCTTAAAATGTTCGAAATGATGTCAGCTATCACCCCCTTAAAGGATTGCACCTACCTTCCGGACACCCTGTATATGTGTTAGTTTAAGATTTGACATTCTCCAAGTGTAACCTATGTGTTTCTTATGGAAATAAACTCTTTTTGAATTTTGAATTTTAGGATAGAGTGTGGTGACCTATATCTTTATCATTAACAACCCTGTATACCCACATTGAACAAATCTTCTTCTTGTTTTTGTATTTTTGAATTTAAGGTTCTAAGAGATCTATTTAAAATACATATTACACATTACAAGTGTGACTAAGAAATCGCACAAATTCAAGCTTAAAAATAAATATTTCCGGAAGTCTAAATCACAGGTGGTTTTTACACTCAGGTGGTCATTTTTGCAACGCTTTGTGGAGATACAGTAAAAAAATGGATACACAGCAACTGACGGTTACAGAATTGCGCGATTGCACCATGCTGGCCCTGTTAGATCCAAAGTTCATACCGGAAAGCTATTTGGCGATTCGTGAGGAAGTGAATGACTACGAGGAATTCAAAAAATTCGACAGTTGTTCCGTAGAGTATTGGATTAACTTAATTACGTGCGAAACATTCAGGTGCTACCGAGAAAACGTACGAACTACAAACGCAATCGAAGGTTGTCACCGCCGCATAAACGCAAGATTCCCGAAGAAGCCCACCTTTTACTATTTCATAAAACTGTTGAAAAAAGAAGCCACGGTGCAAGATAGAAAAATTAAATAATCAGAATAATCTTCAGGGTTAAGCTGTGGTCAACGAAGAACGAAACAGTTAATTGGAAAAACAAATTCATTCACGAAATAATAACAAATCTTGAAGAAAACTAAATGTCAAGTTTGGAATGTTTAACTAAATTTGCAGATTTCAAAATATGTAAGAAGGGTTTTGGTACTGTTTTTTATTTATTTTTTAACTGACTGAAATAAAGTGTAAATGTATAATTTCCTGCAGTTTGGTTTCTTTGTTACTAATAAATATATTTTATAAATTTTACGATGACTGTACTTTTGCTAAGGTTTGCTGCAATCATAAGGGAAGCAATGGACTATCAGATGAAGCCAAAGTAGGTTACCTCAACTGGTAAACTGCCCGATGATGACTTATATAATCGAATCACTGCAGACCCACCACACCCCTGGGGGTAGGGTAGGACTGAACCATACCACCGTAGTGCTGTGGTAGAGACAGTGCTTAGGTTTTGTTTTTCCGAATACTACCGTTTACCTGGTGTTAATAGCATCCCATATTACAAAGTCGCTTCTTTTCCTTGGTACGGTTTTGTAGTCCGGTCAACGGTACTAAGGAAAATTTGTTTTTTCCGTGGTACGGTTGACCGGACCATGAAATTATTAAAATGGTGCGTGCTCATGTCAAAAATAACGACACCTGTAAAAACAGTTACACCTGTCAAAAATTAAGACAATTGTCAAAAATAGAGTCACGTCTAAAATTGTAGAACTTGTCAAAATAGTGACAAAACAGAAACACCTGTCAAAAACCATGACACCTGACATCAGTGACACCTGTCGAAAATTGAGACAATTGTCAAAAATAGTGTCACGTCTAAAATAGTAAAACTTTGCAAAATACACATTTAATGACACCCGTCAAAATTACTGCCCCCTGTCAAAAAGAATGACACCTGTCCAAGTGAAGGCCTGTGCCCTTCGGTGGTGAAATGTCCTCCTTCCCTACCATTAGTACCCCTACTTTACGATGACTGTAGTTCTTCAGCCCTAACAAGAATCTGTCATTACGAGAATCAGTCCTAAACCGAACGAAGGATTCCTACGAAGAAAGCTGGAAATAAAATCCATTACATGAATCGATTGCAAGGCTGGACTATTTATCAAACGACAATACTGGATTGCAAAGGTTCAGGTCCTATACTAGTAGCCCTGTGGGCAGTAGACATCGGTAACAGGAATTTTACATTCAATCAAAATAAAGTAGCTGCACCAATTACTTTGTAAACTACATTTTGCGATTTAAAATACAATCTATTGACTTTTCACGAAAATAGTTATAGTCTATTTCACTCACTCTCATGGTCTGTATAGATCCTCTTTACTAATCCGTCTCCTACTTCGAGGAGTCCAAACTTGGTATGTTTTGAAAATATTTCTTGGATTTTTAGAAAACAGGCGGCCGAAAGAAAATAGTTTAGTATATTTTTAGAACCGGCTCATGAAGCCCTTTAATTTGATACCCCACACGATATGTTTCAGAAAAGAAAAAGAAAAACATACAAAAAATTAACGACGTCATAACGAGGGGAAAATCGAGAAAACAATAAATATGTGGTATTTTTGAACAAGCTTTATAAAATCATTTGAGTTTTGAGTTTTCGATGTTAAAATGTAGGCATATCTTGTGAAATGATCTACCAGAAGATGTAAATGTGTTTTTGTAGAACGTGAGCTACCAAATCCACTTCAAAAGGATAAGTAGCGGGACCTAAGTGAGACATTAGACCACATTTAAATTTTCCTCTTGAGTTATTTTTATGCATATTTCACAGTCTTCGAAAATTTTCTTGATGTTGTAAGTAAAATTTTTTGCTAAGTATTTTATTTTCCATCTGTTTTATTTCTATATGACAGTAGAATTAATGTATTTTTTCTATATATTTTTTTACTAAGTTATTATTATTTTATTAAGTTATTATTATGTTATTTTTTTATTCAGTCAATACAATCTTTTCTTTTTTTCCAAGTCTACTACTACGACTACGATACCTATACTTTAAAAGTATAGGTATCGTAGTTTATTTATATTTTGTTAACACCTACATTTTTATTTTACCATTTTGTATTCTTCTAATTTCATGACAATCACTTTTTTTAATCGCCATATTTTTCATCCGTTCTAGCCTTAATATTCATTTTCTCTAAATGGTAAGATAAGAATAAACAGTAAATGATTTACCCATAAGCCAGTGCTGCCAATATATTACAACTTATTTTACTGCTCGCACAACATTCTCGATGCATGGCTTTTTTCCTTTTCTGGGATATATATTTTTTTTAATGCACAGAGTTTTTCTTCGCCATCAAGTTGTGGTTGTTTTAAGATTGCGCCTACATCCTGTATTCTAGCGTCCGTATAAATATGTATCGGCAGATCAGGATCAAAAATTGATAAAATTGGTTTTGAGCATAGCAGTTTTTTATAGTCTCAAAAGATTCTTGATATTTTTTGACAAAATAAATGTTAGTTCTTTCCTCAGCAAAAAATGTAAGGGATCTAATATAATGGACATATTTGGAACATATTTTCCGTAAAAAAAATATTTTTTTGTTTTTGGAACAGGAAAATCTTTTACATGAATTAAATTATGTTTCAGTGAAGTAATTGGTTTATTTTTGATTGCATGACCCAAATTCATGACAGAGTCCTGTGCAAAGATACATTTTGAGAATTTAAATTTAAAGCCTTCCTCTGATATCGCTTCCAATAACAAGGAGAGAAGTTGTATATGTTCTTCGAATATTTTAGAGAATACCAAAATATCATTTAAGTATCGTCCATTTGTGATCGTTCTTGCTGGTTTAGATGGTTTACATCTCTGTTAATTTTTTTCAACCTCTATGTTCCCATTAAAGTTTATTCGATATTCCACGTCCATATCCTCCTTTTAATTGTTTATGCTTTGTTTTTCCTGTACACTACCTTAAGGGCAGGAACGTTTGTGTTTTTAGGAAATATTTATTTTTTATTATCTTCTTTTCTGATTGTTTTGAATATATATATAGTAAAAAATTTCGTCTATGGCAAAAACATTAATATTTTTTTTAATAGCAATTTCTTCATCTTTAATTTAACCATTCCTATAAGATTTTTAACATTATAAATCTTTTCCAAATTAGCATCATTTTTATTGACATTGTGTGTTTTTTTTCGAGTACAATTCTCGCCCTTATCAGCGGATATTATTTCTTTTTTCAATTCATGGTGCATTTCATTATATGTTTATCTATTAAGTTTGTGGAAATGGTTTTCCTTGAGAGTAATTTATAAAGTGGCTGGAGTTTATTAAATAATTCGATCCAAAGGGGATGTTCAACCATTGACAGTAGGGTCCCAGTCACATAAATAGCCTTTGCTAATAATGCATGGAGATCTTCTTTGGCCCCATCTGCTAGACATTATTTAGGCCGAGACGATGTCTCTTTAATTGCTTGCGCTAATTCAGTTGGCATAACATTTTCTTTGTTTGTCAGTGGTGACATCCCCATACTATCATCACTTCTATGCCGTGGCGATCTCGCCCTCAGCTGTCGTTTGCATGCTTCAGGGTAGTTAATGCATTTCAGTATGCCTTTTCATTTTTTGAAGTGTTGCATTTTTGTATTTTAACTCGCAATATTTGCATGTTGCGGATTTGTTGTCTGTCTCTCTATAGTGAGCCCATGTTTGTTGGTTTTTTGGTCGCACCATGTTGACATGAAAGCAAAAGCAACATTTGATTACTCAGTAATAGGTACTATCGGACGATACAATTCTTGGAACAAAGTATGATTATGATGTTTAGTAAGTATATGGCAAAAGAAAATATATAAATAAATCATCTGATATAAGATGTATACAGTTATGCTATTTTTTTATAATCCTAGGCTTTGGCGATAGCAATTAAGTAATTATTTTAAATTTAGATTAATGTCACATATAAATCTAGTTATTACCAAGTCAACAACGTTTGCCGAGAGAAGTTAAGAGAATGGAAGCGCATTGAATGTTTGTATGAATATAATATATTTGGTTAGTATAATAAGCAGTCTAATTGGTGGCTTGTGGTAAGTATGTCACGAAATTGAATTGATTTAAAACTAATAAACCAAGTGCGGTATTGTTCAAAACTGCACTGGATCTCATGCCATCAATCATGATAACCACAGAATTGTAATCAGAGCTGATAAAACTCCTGTTGCAACTTGCAAGACGTTTTAATGCACTAACAATTGATGAAGTTGTCATTGTCATAGTGGGAGAAAATTTGGAATTCTGTGATATTGTTTTACATGGCTGAAATATTCAGTTAGAGTGCGTGTCTGGAACAAACCGCTCATATGATGCGCTACAATTTCCTATTATTTTTTGGCGAGGTGAAGATGGTTGTGACTTCTCAAACAAGATAATAAATCCCCTTACAGGTAATTAAAAATTTGGTTTAGCAATAATTAGATTTTTCTATCACATTTACCATTACAACTAGGCGCATGACAGGCATCTTCCGTATCTGTCACACACACCTGTAAAACATAACATGCTTCAAGGAGTGCAGCATAAAACGGAAGATGCCTGTCGTGCGCCTAATTGTTTTGCATTTGCATTTTCTTATACATTTATGCAATTATAATTGAGCCCTTAATACGGACTCGCGCACGAAGGGTTCCGTACCATTATCTATAATTATTTTGCCAACGCCTATGTAAAATGTAATTGCAAAAACACACAGCGGCAATTTATGCTGACAAGAACCTGGCAGGCGTTTTAGAAAGAAATCACGTTGTATGGGAGCCCCCCTTAAATATTAATTTTATTCTATTTTTAGAATTTTTTGTTAAAGCGGCAACAGAAATACATCATCTGAGAAAGCTTCAACGGTTCATGAGATACAGCCTGGTGACAGGGCGACGGTCAGACAGACAGACAAACAGCGGAGTCTTAGTAATAGGGTCCCGTTTTTACTCTTTGGGTACGGAACCCTAAAAAACAAACTATTAATTAAAACTTCTCTGTGCAATGAATCTGAAACTAACTACGCCTCGCGATACCCCGGTACCAAGTGGACTGAGAGGTAAAAGTTAATGCCATGTAAAAGATATAATAACTCTTAATTACCGTAATACGGGATGTATAGGGATGCAGGGGGGATTAGGGACAAACTCGGGATTGCAACTTAACAAGACAGAAAAGCTACTATCTTCAATCATATTTGTATGGAACAAATTCATAGTTGAATAAACGAGTTGTGACCTGGCAACACTAGTTTGATATGAAGTTGTTATTGTTGTTATTTCAATTCTTTTTATTAATCGGCTAAGACCCAAATAGGTCGATCTATGATAGGGCTAAAGTGTGTTTATTTTTTTAATAAATAGATATTTGTGACAACCCTGATGGTTTTTCCCTATTGTCCCATGCTGGTCCCTATTCACCCCTATATCAGTATGAATAGGGATGGTGTATATTTTTAAGAATAGTGTAAAGCCCAACGATATTTGAATTTCTTTCAAAACTTTTTCGTAAAATACTAGTTTAGACTCAAGTTTCTACATCATAAACTACATACCTTTCATAGAAATAAACAGAGAAACTCGTACGTAATGTTCAGTTTCGTCCCTATTGACCCCGTTTTACGGTACTTTTAATTATATCAGCCGGAAACAGAAAAATCACTTTTAAAGTCCAGTTGAACAAAAGCTTAGGTCATTCAGGTAAGCAGGATCACAGTAACAATAAATAATGCCGTTTCGTTGAAAAAAATACTCAGTCAAATGATAAAAACGTAGGTACCTACTCTATGCAACAAGGTACTAGAGTGAAGCCACAGAACAATATATACCCAGGAGTGAAGCGCAAGTGCGACTTGCGCTTCACTCCTGGGTATATACAGGTTTCGACATGTTCAGGTATTCCCGGAATAATCTCGCACGCGCATGGGTGTTCAGCGAATCCTGACATGCATTAGGCTTGCGTAGCTCGCGAGCGGCACAGATCTTTTGATCGATCCCACAGACGAACTGAGCGTTCCAGCTCACTGCCCACTAAGCTCACACGCTCGGCAGCTCACTTCAAGATCGATCGATTTTTAGGACCGACCGTGTCAAATGTCGCTCACTAGATGGCAGACTCGGACGGAACGGAAGCTGAGTTTAGCCAAGCGCTCGCGAGCGTAGACGGAGTGAGAGCGTAGACGTTGTTTATTGTATTGTTCGAGTTGGAGTTTTATTTTGTAGGTTTTGTTCGAATGGTAATATAATATGAATATGTCGACTTTATCATTGACTGACGTTTACGTTACCTAGGTTTACATACTACATACATAATATACAACAAAAGTGTTTTAAATTTAAAATCAAAATGTTTATTATTCATAATTCTAAGATGTGATCGAAACATATTTGAAATAATTTGAATCCTTCAAGCTGCCCTAAATTCGAATTGTTTTATCATATACTTATTTCTTCATTTATAATGACAAAGAATAGAAGAATTGTTACTATAGAAAATACATACTACGGGTACGTTACGACGGGTGCATCTATGCACATATGCAAAGTAAAGAGAGCAACATCAAAATAGCCTTGCCTTGCCTAGCCTAGTAACTGACATGACAAGAGATCGTGTTTCGCTTGCGAGCTGCTCTGGTTCACGACGACACGGACTCGGGAGCGGAAAGAGCTAAAAGAGCGTAAACACGGACCTGGTTTTTTGAGGAGCGGTGAGCTAAATTGACTGAACCCGATCGCGAGCGGTTATGCGCAAGCCTAACCATCGCATCGTATACATACACCCACAACGCAGCGGACCCGTTCCGTTGCACGCTGCCAGTTACAAGTAATAAACGTAATCGTTTTAACCCTTAGAGCATATAACCAACTGTAGGAACCACGCTTACTAATTTCTATGCAAAAAAGTCTGTCACTTTCTGTGCGGGGGGCCAGGAAGCGCGCACTGTAAATTGGTTCTTATTCTATGGTATTACGAGAAAGGCGCTGAAGCCGCGGCAACTTGTTTTGAATGAAAGCATATGATCACGGGTCTTGTATTTTTGGCAGAGGCCGTTCGTGAGTACTCCGGTTGGTTATATGCTCTAAGTTTTAACCCATCTCAACGGGTTAAAACTGGATCATAACTGGGTGGAAACTGAGTTATAATATGTATAGCCTACCTGTGGATTAAAACCCGGATCATTACCAATCTTTGCATGTCAGTCACTTTATCAAAATATAATCCTCGATTTTCTCTAAACTTGGTGACAATGAAACTGCATTCGGAACTTGTTTTGATGATGATGATGATGATGATGATGACGTATGCGCGCTATTCGTGCCCGATAAATATCTCCGCGCGCGCAGGCACCAGCTGTTAGCGAGCGGGGCGCACCGCATGGTGGCGCGCCAGCAGTCTCCGCTGGTCAGGGCGCGGGACAGTCTCAACGCTCTGTTGGCTGCTGCACACCACTGACTGATCCGTTTGGTGATGCATGGAGGCATATTGTGCGAGAATGTGGAAAGTTTTGCGAGATGAATGTGTGACTGTGCATAATTTGTATTATTATTATTTTTCTATTTGAAATGTTTTAATTGAAATCGAATTTAGTTTAATCTTAACATTTATTAATTGTATTTGACGTATTTGATGGATAATTTGTAATTTAATTTATTTTTATATTGACTTTTATCCCCTGTGTTTCTCCCTCTGTATATGTGTATAATGACTTGGAGCCATTTCCGTAATATTGTACATTTAAAATTTAATAATAAATAAATAAATAAAATGATGGTCGTGAACAACATTAGTGCAGTAAATAATGTTGTAAGGCAAAAAGTCCTATACACAGAGTACATTATATATATACTTAATTTCACCTTAAATAATCAGTAAAAATACATGAATACTTAATATTATACAAAACAAAATACTTACATTAGTATTTAAACTTAATACGGAATAAGCTTGATTGCGAAATTTACTTGCTCATCGTATACTATTCTGTCTACGTAGTTCGTAGGTTCGTCTTCATGGTCGCTAATTATTGATTGATACACGTCGTCGCATCCCAAGCTCACTTAGTGGCAAAAAGCTTCCATATGATATTAACATGTTACGCAAAGTGATTTTTGTAACTAAACGTAGGTGCTTTATGGGTGGTAAGAACCCTTATAGAAAACAGTTACTATCAAAAGGCGAAAATATTAAGCCTATTTTTAAAGCTCTAACGGCGAGTCCGCACGCTTGGCAAGGCTCCACAAGCCGTCACAAATTCAAACGTATGGAGAGGTCGTTTGGCTTGGCTTGCGTAGGCTTGCGAGAGCTTGTAGCCCATCCGATCGAGTGTCGGTTATTTGGTCACAAGTCCAAAGGTGGTTCCAGATGTGCTCTTTTGTCCGTATACGCGTCGGTGCAACGCGTCGGAGATACGATACGCCAAAATGATACAAATGTGGACCCGGCTTAATGTACCTCCGCATCGTATCGATCCAAGAACGCTAGTTTGGACGCCCGGATTGGCAGCGATCGAAGAACGCTAGTTTGGACGCCCGTTCGGTACGGTACGGTGGTACGGCGCCTTTCGATCGCAGCCGATCCGGCATTTGTCATTTCCGCCGAGGCATGTATGGTGCTTTTCTCAAAAAAATGCAAGGAAATAAATGAAAATTCTATAAAAACCTTTTTTCAATAATGACATGAAGTTCTCGTTAGCTTTTGTATACCTTTCCCCGGACTTCTTTGGTAACAGATTTCCCATTGCCAATTTGTCTTAAGGCGGAGTACATTCAATTTCCATTTCACTCTCATTAGAACTCATTATAATTTATTCAATAAAATATTTGTTCTCAACACTTCATCTTTGATTTTAAGTTTGTTTTCCCGCTAATGATAGGTATTTTACGTATGTTTTTTTTAGGCAAAGATAACTCGATGTTACGGCCTTCTGATGGCGTATGAGAAAAATAAAAAAATAAAAAGGTAAAACACACGCACTGTGTTGAAAAAAAGAGCGGGTTGCTTGGCCGAACGCAAATTTTCCCAAGTCTTACCGAATTAATATGAAACTATCATATTATTAAAAAGAGCACGCAGCGGGAAATACCTAATGGGTTTTGGTTAACAAATTTTTACTATTATTGCACGGCAATCTAGTTGTCGGAAAGTCTGAATCGGGGAAAAAGTGGGGACTTTCTCCCAACATCATTCTTTGGCTGTACGTAACGGTGATCCGTCCTCTTGTCTGCTACGGAGCTGTGGTGTGGTGGACCAGGACCAAACTAACCACAATGGTAAGCAAACTCCAAAGCTTCCAAAGGCTGGCCTGCATGGCTATCACAGGTAGTATGAGAACTACTCCAACAGCAGCAATGGAGGCCATGCTGTGTCTTCCGCCACTCCAGCTGTATATTAAGCAGGAGGCCGCGTCATCTGCGGTGAGACTCAACACCTTAGGACTTTGGAGGAAAAACAGGACCTCACACACCGCCATCCTAGGGGAAGTTTACAAAAAATTTCCCATCTCTATGGCTTGCAGTGACAGAATCCCTAAACAATTTGTTTTTTACAAAATATACAATATACAGTTACATGAAGACCATCGGGTTGAGGGGCTCGACGTTAAAGAGCTCAGAATTTTTACCGATGGTTCAAAAACTGAAGCAGGCACTGGTTCAGGCACCTTCTCGGAGGACCTAAACATCAAGATAGCCATTCCACTGGGTGCCCATAATACTGTCTTTCAAGCTGAATGCATGGGCATCATCTCGGCCGCTAATGCCATAGCATCGAGAAAGGTAAGAGATTCCTCCATTCGAATCCTCTCGGATAGCATGGCCGTCCTACAAGCCCTAAATAGCAACACTATTAACTCAGGGCTAATCTACGAGTGTCACAAACGACTAATGGAGGTATGTCAACATAACCGCGTAATCCTTCAATGGATAAAAGGACACAGCGGATCAAGAGGTAACGATGCAGCGGATGAGTTGGCGCGTAAAGGATCTAGCTTGACAGCGTATGGTCCCGAACCTATCATCCCTCTTCCCTTCAAGATGGTACGCTCATTTCTGAGAGAGTCGACCAGGAATGATCATGCCACTCTTTGGACAAACCATGAGGAGTGCAGGCAGGCCAAGCTGGCCTTGCCGTCCCCTAGCGCTAGGCTGGCTAAGACCTTGCTTCGACTTAGTAGGCCGCGCATGCGACTGGTAACTGCAGCACTTACTGGCCATGGTTTCTTTAATAAACATCTATATGTCCTAGGTGTTACCGACAGCCCCCTTTGCAGAGCCTGCTTGGAGGCAGAAGAAACGGCTGCTCACGTCCTCATGGAGTGCACAGGAGTAGCGGACTACAGGGCTAAACACCTCGGTCAATCGAGGGACCTTCCAGGGATAGTCGGTAACGTAAAGGGCCTACTGGCGTTCCTGGAGGAGTTGGGTTGGCTCGAATGATGTCGCATTCCCACCCACACGCAAAATAGGCGCTTTAGTCGAGTTGCGGAAACCGGCCCGTCTTACAATTGACAATTGAAGTCCGAATTTTCCAATTAGATTAATATTCGCTTGTCCTTGTTTTACAAATTTTAATGTAGCTCGATCTCGCTTGTTTCGTCTGAGTCGAGCCATCGCTTTAGTTTTAACTCCTTATTTTTTATATCATTCTTGATTTTATGCCATACCAAGGCGATGCTTTTGGGGAGCTTGTGATCCCATGCAATGTTTGATTTCCAGACGTCTTAGATCAGCAGCTTCATAGACGTCGTGGCTGGAGTCAGCCAACCCAGTGGGTCATATTGTTTCGAAATATCCGATAGAAGACTTCGTTTGGTATCGGATTGCGTTTCGTTCTCATCATTAGGTATTCTTGTTTGGAAGGTGTACGTGTTGATGGGGGTTCCAGTAAATTCCAAGAGTTTTTGTGGACGCCAACTGCTTGAATCTGTATTTTTCTTGATGTTGCTGCTCTTGTCCTTGTAGTAATTCTTGATAATTGGAGCTCCACTATCTCGGTTGACTATCGTCAACTATCGTCGGTTGGTATTCTTACATTACAATACTAGCCGTGGGTGGTCTCTCCGGACTATGTTTTGTAAAGCTTGATCTTCTTCAATCACCCATAACGGCCGGAATTTCTTTACTATGTTAGCGGTGAAGGCATATCGTATGGTTCCAGTACAAATTCTGTGATAGCAGGTCTTTTTGTAGGTTTGAACCTTTGTACATAGTATAATTTAGGGTTTCGCCGTTTCATGTTGATTGGGATGCGTTGAAGACTACTCGAAGAGAGGTAGTTTATGAGCCTTCGCGTAGCACGCAATGATAAGGCATATATAATTCCAATGTCTTGCTACTGTCTGCGTGCTTCATGTGGCCGATTTCTTGATATTCATAAACAGATTTGTACTCTTTCGCTATTTCTTGATCCTGCAAACCAACCCGCACCCAAAGAACAATTTGGAATTCCCGGAGTAACTTTACTATTGGATGACTACTGCTTTATGTAGAATACCAGACCGAAGTTCACTTAACCTCTTGAATACCACCGGCATTAGCTAACGCCACTTTTCCGTTCTAGGTATTAAATTTTATTACCATGTCCCAACTACCCTCGGTTATTGAGAGGTTAAAAAAATATGGTTAAATGGATATTAAAAACAAGTCTTTGAACAGGGCCTTGTTGGATATCAAATTAAATGGCTTGATTAGCTCATTTCAAATAAATATATGTACCTACTGTAAAGTATTAAACAAAATATTGCGAACATTAAAAAACACCAAGAAACTAACTGTGTAGTTTTAATTTCTCTAAGTCTTCAGTAGCTTGTGTTAAACTTTCTTTCGCTTTTCGGCACTCTGCCTGGAGATCTTCAAACTGACTCTGAAAAAGACAAGATTTAATTAAATATTTTGTGGTCCAAAATCAGAATTCTGCATATTGAAGATATTTCCTGATAATATTAACAAAGGACCTTCCGTGTTTCGTATGACACGTTAAGCTATAGGCCCTGCCTACTATCGCTGCCCTTAATAGGGCAGCTTGAAATCTTCTGACAGTCGGACTGATGGTCGCTAGCATATGTGTCCCTGTGATACAAACGAAGTGAAACAAACTTTCTTGTCCCAGTAACAGATATTTGTAAAAATCTGTACATGTAATATTTATAGCATGGTAGAGATTCGTAATATAGGTCAGGCTCGTCGGCATCATGACTGGAAGCAGCTATATATTGCGTTGAATGAGCGACACACCCGCACCAATGGGCTGTTGGCGCTACCGTTAATTCTGCAAGGGGGGATAGAAAACATGCGGGTGATCCTCACTGACTGGTTAGGGACGTTAAATCCTAAGTTTGATAGGAGTGATGTGGTTAAGGTGCCCCCCACTATCTTATGAAGGCGACAAGATCTTGAAGTCTCCTGCGTTTGACCAGTGGGGCTTTGTCGTAGTGCTTGCATCTTGTCTCATATGAGCTGAACGTACGAGGATGACTAAAGCGAATACCCAACATGCACAGAAAACGTTTTTGCACGGACTCTATATGAAGTCAATTGTACCATGTTAATTGGAGACCATATTATAAAGCCATATTCGAGCCTGCTGCGGACCAGAGAATAATAAAGAAGTATTTTGCGTTCTTTAAACTCTTGAATACCACCGGCATTAGCCACTTTTCCGTTATAGGTTTTAAATTTTATTACCCTGGCATAAAGTTCAAAATCGCGACTTGTCCCAACTACCCTCGGTTTTTAAGAGGTTAAAGTCTTAGTTACACGGGAAATAAATTCCAGGAGTTGGTTGCATTTAGGGATTAGTGCAATAGTGACTGAAACTTAGTTTCTCATCGAAAATCACGCCTAGATCACGAGCGACAGACTTCCTTTGCAGTGCGACAGCATCTATATTGTAGCCATAGTGAATTTCATTCTTGTTAAGGGTATAAGATATACTGAAGTATTTGTCGATTCTAAGTGCCTGGAGATTGATGCAGTCATTTATAATTTGCGATTCTTGAAAATATTTTTAGTCGTCTGTTTATAATAGGCAAGGATTAATAAGTTACGTAGCCAGGTTGTCTATGGAAATAACAAAAAATAGAGGTCTTATTGATGGGAATCGTTTTGGTTGTCCCATAATGTGGCCACCACCAAAGCCGATGCGTCCATATCAGTCCACATTTCACTGAACTGGTTTTATAAAATTGTCAAGTCTATTGTTCACTGGTGGCGCACTAATTACAGATTACTGGAAGGCTGTTCCTTTCGCGGACCACTCGGTTTGACAGAAGATGTTTGCGTGGGTTCCTTGTAAACGAGAGCTCCTGTTGTTTCAGTGAGTGCCCTCTGAGGTGGTGATTCACATGTCTTTAATGATTGTTACGTCTTAGTAGCCAGTTAGGATTTTATATGTTTCTATGAGATGTTCTCGTTTGCGTCGTTGTTCTAGTGTATATAGTCCTAGCTCTGCAAGTCGCTGCACATAGTCGCTGGTCACGGAGTCCTACAACAACCCTGGTTGCTCTTCTTTGGACTTTCTCCCGCAAGTCTTTGTCCTTCTGCAAGTTAGGGCTCCATAATTGGAAGGCATACGACCCGAATGGCCGAGTCGGCAGTGACTCTGCCTACGAAGCCAAGGGCACCGGGTTCGAGTCCCGGTGGGGGCAAATATTTGGTCGATGAGAACGGATGTTTGAACCCTAGTCATGGTTGTTTATCTATCTCAGTATAATATTTATCTATATAAGTATGTGTATCGTTGTCTAGTACCCAAGATACAGGGAATCCTAGTTCGGGGCCAGATCAATGTGTGTAGATAGTGTCCAAGGTATTATTATTATACTCAAGGAGGGGCCTGATATAAGCCTTGTAGTCTCAGAAAAAGTTCTTTTCCAATATAATCAAAGGATTTTCGAATCATATACAATAGCGAGTTAGCTTTCTTAGTAATTAAAAGTAAATATGAGTCTCCCATTTAAGGTCATTTGATATTCTAACTCCGAGATCTCTTTGTGCTGTAACGGGATCCGTGATTTCCATATTAATGCTGTATGGTAACTTTGATATGTATTTATATTGATATATGTAGGTATATGCCACATATAATTATATATCTATATATATAAAAATGAATCGCTGTTCGTTAGTCTCGCTAAAACTCGAGAACGGCTGGGCCAATTTAGCTGATTTTGGTTTTGAAATATTTGTTGTAGACCAGGGAAGGTTTAAAAGTAGGGTAGGATAGGGTATGGGTATGGTAGGGTAGGGGTAGGGTAGGGGTAGGGTAGGGGTAGGGTAGGGTTAGGGTAGGGGTAGGGCAGGGGTAGGGCAGGGGTAGGGTAGGGTAGGGGTAGGGTAGGGGTAGGGTAGGGCAGGGGAAGGGTAGGGGTAGGGTAGTGGTTGGGTAGGGGTAGGGTAGGGTAGGGGCTGGGTAGGGGTTGGTTAGGGGTAGGGGTAGGTTAGGGTAGGGGTGGGGTAGGGTAGGGGTAGGGCAGGGTAGGGTAGGGGTAGGGTAGGGCAGGGGTAGGGTAGGGTAGGGGAAGGGTAGGGGTAGGGTAGTGGTTGGGTAGGGGTAGGGTAGGGTAGGGGTTGGGTAGGGGTTGGTTAGGGGTAGGGGTAGGTTAGGGTAGGGGTAGGGTAGGGGTAGGGTAGGGGTAGGGCAGGGGTACGGTAGGGTAGGGTAGGGTAGGGGAAGGGTAGGGGTAGGGTAGTGGTTGGGTAGGGGTAGGGTAGGGTAGGGGTTGGTTAGGGGTAGGGGTAGGTTAGGGTAGGGATAGGTAAGGGTAAAGTAGGGGTAGAGCAACCCGCAGCGAAGCGAGAGCGGGTCAGCTAGTATATATATATATACATATTATTATTTTTATTGCATGTAGCCCATTAATGTCCCCGCCGAGGGGTACGGGCCTTTACCCTGTAACGAGTAAGATTTAGCCATACTCCACCACGCTGGCTCAGTGCGGGTTGATGGAGGGGTGTCGGGCTTGTGGCCAACCCGACTGTCAGAAGTTACCAAGCTGCCCTATTAGGGCCTCTAACAAAGCTTTAGTTAATTATAATAGCCGGGACCTACAGCTTAATATGTCATCCGAAACAAATGTCACATAAAATGGACATCCTTCCAGTGCCGGTCTCAGCCAGATGTTGCTACCCACACGATCATTTCCGTTGTGCGAATACCGCAAGGCCACGGATGCTTTCTTTCCTCTCTCTCAGAACTCCCTATTTTGGCCACTCTTACTAACAAGATAATGACATTTGAAAAACACAATCTTTCTCTTCCCATCCTTAGTATTAATAAGTATTTGTGTCTTTTATGTATATGCTATAGGTACATCTATCTATACTAATAAAAATGAATCGCTGTATGTTAGTCATACTTAATTTCTAAAATGGCCCTAACAGTTTGGATAATTTCTATTTACATGTATTCTCGTCAGTCCGGAGGAGGTTTAAATAAAAAGAAAATAAGTAAAAACTCAGAGAAACAAACAAAAAATCAAAACATATTTTGTATGGGAAGTGGAGAAGTCCCAGCTTCCTATCGCTAGATAGCGTTGGTAGCCACAGATCATTTAAACTCCTTTATCATTAATAATTTATTAGGTAATACATTTAACCTATTTGTTGATTGTCCACCAAAAAGTTTTAGCTTAGCGTAGATCTAAATACAAAATATCTTTAACTATGCCTAAATAGAAGGACTTTTATTTAACAAGCAACTGTTTTATTAGTGATTTTTAGCCAACGCGAGATTTTACGGTATGGACCATATTACTTATTTTACAATCAAATTTAAGGTAGTACTGAAGTTCATATATATGTCACAGCCATATCATAGAATATTATATACAGGCGCGCCGGATTGAAAAACGTCGCTGATTTGAAGTGCGATATTATTACTTTCTACGGCTTCCTGACTTGCTGACGTTTGGGACACTGAGTCCGAATTGACACATTTTAATTTTAATATTTTTTAGTGATGATTCGGACACCATGAAAAATAATGGTTTTGTACAGTCAGAAAAAAAAACATTGCCAAGACTAATCTAACAATAACTTAATGTAGAAGTCCGGCTAGCCCTTTGGATGGTACTACTATCTACTACTATCACAGAGTTGTAATCCGGACAGTGTCCCAATAATTTGTGACTCAAACGTCAGCAAGCCCGTTTTACTAAGCGGCGTCAACATTTAGCTTTATTGTCACCTAGAAGCAATGTAGGGTGACTATAAATTATGACTCTACTCTGGTATCGGGGTGGTGCAATATGGCCGCTGGACTTACTTATGGATCAGAGATTATGTTAGGGATGGCTATAAATAATTTTGTTATATAGCCATGTCAATATTTTTTTCCAACCATAATAAAAGGCTACAGGCTCCGATATCAGTAGGTTGCTTAGTTAGTTAGTAAGATAAGATATTTACTGGAAAATGTTAGTAAATATTGTTCAAATCACACGAATGGTAGGATGGATCGTCAGGGAATTTTTTCTTCAGAATGAGATAATCTTCGTTACCAATATTCCTCACATCATATTTTGTACCCTTATAAAATTGTCCCACGAATACCAGAATCCATGGCCACATTACCTATTTAAATGTGCAAAATAAACTGAAAAACTCGATCACCTGTCCAAGGCTATTTCCCGTTCCCAGACTATTCACTATAGAAGTTTAGAAGCTGACGATTGTACTTAACTTTGAATTCACTATTTTCATGAATGTTACTAAAGATCGCATTTTAAAAGTCAATATTAATTTCACTTTGTTGTGACATCATTGTCGATTGCGACTCCATTTTTGTTGTTATGAACATGCATCACTACTTGTGGCGATAAATAGAACTAAAACTTGCAAAGCAGCATATCAACGATGAGCATGTTTGTATGTGGGCACAATGTTACAAAGCCTCTTTGACGGACGCGAAGTGCTCATACAATGCAGCATACTTTATTTCGCCCGAATTGCAATCCGACTCTACGTGAGGTAGCCACATTATGAAACAGCGACTTTTTAAATCTTGCGCGCCTGTATGTAATGCAGCATGTTCTGTGATACTACTGCAACATATATAAACTATTATTTTTTTGTATTATGAAGGTATTGGTAAGTAGTTAATTATTTTTATTAACTCATTTAAATGGTGTGCACATAGGTCTACCTGCGGTTTCTTTTTATCCTCTTCATTCCAAGTTTGGTGGAAGAAATATCTTGTTACAGATAAGCTTGCCTTTGTACATGTTTTTTCCTTTATCTTTTTTGTTTTAACTGTTTTTGTACAATAAAATATATTGATATTGATATTTCTAAATTTTACATCAACAATGCATGGTATTTTAGCAGTGTTTAGGGGGGGGGGGGGGGGGGGGGGTAGAGAAAAAGATTGGAAACCTTGTGTTAGGTGGGCATAGCTCGACTTGCCAATTATGTATCAAGAAGTATGGAATTGGTCAATCCCACTGGTTTAGGTCTCTGACCAATTGATCATGGGTATGATCAAGTTGGCTATCTTTGTTGTATTAGTTGCTACCTGGCATAATGTGGACTGGTGTTTCATGGCAACACAGCTCTCCATCATATCTTTGAATTTCTCCTTATCAGCCACGTGAGCTTTTTGGGTCTCTGTCAACAACTTGTCTATCCGATTCTTGTACTCGGTGATAACTGAAATAATGTTATTCATGGTATATTATTGTATTATGATTACTGTGGTATGAAAAAGTAATGTTATCATTGATTTTTTAGATTTTATTGGTACCTAGCTACATGTAAGTATCAAACCTGTAATTTTCTGCCAGAAAATAAAAGGCCATCACTCTTCTGGGGCAGAAAGACTATACTTTACAGAACCTAGGAATTTCAAATCCAAGCATTGTTGACTCACCATTTAACTGGTATTTCACCGATGATAACTCGGAGACACATCGTTTTTCAGTCCATTGGACGTTTCTGTAGTACTCTTGCAGGTAAATCACGTAAATATAAATTGTACCGACGACGAAAATGAGGGCTACGAAAAATATAAACAACTTTTCTCGAAATTTATTTAGGAGCCTCGGCAACATGTTAATTATGGAATATACAGTAAATAGATTCAATTGTCCAGCAAAGAACGGTTACATTCAGAGTATAAATAAAGCTTGATAAAGCAAAGCAAAATAAACAGAGAAACGATATACAAAGTTCTTCATTTCGTCCGCAGAACAAATATTTCCGTTTTATTCGCCTTTCAGTCTTTCTGTCAGTGTCAAATTGAATTGACATTATTTTTTTTTATTGGTTATGGTTGCTGGGGGGGCTGTAATGCACGGTCAAAACATTTACGGCCAGGATTGCATGGCCCCAAATCCCGTGTACTACGGGTACGGTTCGTACAGGGTATACGAACAGACACGGGATGATGACCGGTATGAAAGAAGATATATTGGTATAATAATGCTGTAATGATTTATTCTTGCTTATTAATCATAATAATTAAATTTTTCATATTTATATTAGTAAAGCACAATCAATTTTTAAAAGAGATCTAAAAATCAACCTGTGGTAGTTTCTATGCCCTTCTTTATGCGACCTTTGTAGACTTAACACAACAAGAAAACAATGTAGGTGGTATGACTAGAATCCCTAGACGATTAACTATAAGTAGACAGATTTTAAGGGAAATATTGCGTATAACTAATAAAACAAATCATAGGAGCTTTTTAATAAAATCTAAACAGAACAAACAAAGTGTCACACCACATCTGCATGCGGGGAACATACCAATTAGTAGCCCAATATACAACAATAATTCCTGCTCCCACCAGCCAGCCATTTTGCAAAGGGCACCATTCCTTACTTCTTCCAGAGAAACACTCAGAAGAAAGCCGTTGTAGATCACAAAATAGTAATCACACAATCAGATCTACCCAAAATGGGCACCATTCCATATTATTTTACAAATAAGACGAAAGCCAGCCTCACACCAAATAACACACAGTTTTTTCGTTCCTAACATCGAGAAATCAGATAAATGTATAGGTATACCCTCTACAAGTACCCTTTCCACTGATAGAAAAGCTAGTAATATGGCAAAAATTATCATTTTTCATCAAAATGTGTGTGGGATCACCAAAAAAAAGGATGAATTACAGATGTACAAAGATAGTTTTCAAGAACATTTTCTTAACGAACAAATGGCTTCATTATTTCAAATAGAAAATTATAAGATGGCTGCTTATAATACTAGAGTATCAATGAAACGGGGTGGTTCACTTATTTTAGGACATGCGCAAAAAGGTTATGACGAAATAGCAATTTGTAAGAAACTGTGTAAAGATAAGTGTTTCGAGGTATGTGGTATCAGAGATAAAGATACAAATTTGTGTATTATCTGTTGCTATCGAAATCCGGACTATGACACGTATGATGAGTTCATGGTGTGCCTAGAAAAGCTATTAAAGCATCATTTCACAAAAACCTGTATAATTTGTGGGGATTTCAACATGGACACCCTTAGTGATAATAATAGACTCAACAAATTTTTGGCCATGTTGAAATGCTACAATTTTAGATATTTGATAGATACACCAACCTTTATCAGAAATGATGCTCGGGCATCATGCCTCGACAACTTTCTGACAAATGTGCCGGAAGAGTATATTGAAGGTACGGATGTGGATCATAACGGTATTTCAGATGGTCATGCAGCAATCTTTTGTAACCTTAAACTGCCGAATCTAAGTTTAGCACACAAGGAAAACCATACTCTCCTAATAGAACGCAGACAGTATTCAGAAAGCAATAATGAACGGTTTAGATCCGAAGTTATAAGAGTTATATAACCTAAATGACAAAGGAATAAATGGTTTTATTTCAAGTTTTGGTAAAATTTTCCATAGTTGCTTTGTAAAAAAGAAGAAAAAGATAGCGTTAGGAAAGTCAGGCAAAATTAAATGGCTTACACCAGGCCTAAAAGTCTCAAGTAAAATGAAGAGGGTTTTAGCCAATACGAATAGCTGTAACGAGAGTATCAAGCATTACCGCAGTGAGTATATTAGGATATACAGGAGAGTACTAACACAAGCCAAAAAGCTTGCAGTTCGGTCGGAACTAAATAAAGCAAAATGCTCTACCAAAGCCTTGTGGAAAGTAGTGAACAAATACAGAAATAAGAAAAGGATCTCGGTTACAGAAAAGTTATTACTAAAAGTAAATGACAAAATAATTCACAAACTAATCGAAATAGTAGACGTCTTCGCAGACCAATTTGAGGTTAAATCCGTAGGAATTATAAATGGCTCTCAGCAAGCAGTAGATCTGCTAAAAATTAACTGTCCGAGAGTCACAGGCGAGATGGACTTTAGACAGACGTGTATAACTGAAATCAAAAAGATAGTCCAACTTTTTGAAAGCAAGCCATCATGCGGTTACGATGACATGCCAATCACAGTTAACAAAAACAACATTGATATTTTAGCAGAGCCACTTACAATTTTCTTTAATAACTGTTTTAATATGGCAATTTTCCCAGATCAATTTAAGATCGCCCGTGTATTGCCAGTTCATAAAAAAGGAACAAAAGAAAATCCGTCCCACTACAGACCTATTTCATTATTGCCAGTCCTATCGAAGATATTTGAGAAAATTATCAAGGCAAGATTTCTAGCGCACTTGGTAATTTATAAAATACTTAGTGACAGACAGTTCGGTTATCGGAGAGGTTTGGGTACATCTGATGCTATTGATACATTGGTAGATGACGTTGTAGGTAAACTAGACGAGAAAATGAAAGTTGCTGCACTTTTTCTAGACTTGAGCTCGGCGTTTGATTTTGTTGACCATGACATTTTAATAGATAAGCTGGAACATTATGGTGTAAGAGGGAAATGCCTGAATTTAATGAAATCTTACCTTCAAAATAGGAAGCAGTTTGTTGAACTGTGCTCGACTGATAGTGGATGTCAAATGATAAACAGGTCCAGATTAGTTCATTTGACTAGAGGAGTGCCGCAGGGTTCTATTTTGGGTCCAATCTTCTTTATTGTTTTCACTAACGACCTGTTTGAGTATATTGGTAGGGAAATACCTGATAGTCAACTTGTAGTTTATGCGGATGACACAAATGCTGTCGTTTCAGACAAGGATATAACATCACTCGAATCTAAAGTTAATGTTATTCTAAAACTGTTTGATTCCTGGTTTACCAACAATAACCTGAAAATCAACACCACTAAAACTAATCTACTCTTATTCAAGACCACCGCACGAAATAATGATAAAATAAAGGCTACCCTAAACGGGGACGCAGTGGCGACAGTCAATGTAGTTAGGTTTTTGGGTGTTAATATTGATGCCTCTCTCAACTGGAAGGCCAAACTTACTGCCCTGGAAGGTAGTATTGGCTCAGCGTGCTATGCCCTGAGAAGTCTTAGGGACGTAGTAACTGAAGAACACCTGAAAATGGTTTATTATGCTTTGGTTGAGTCCAAGTTGCGCTATAGCATCAAGTTGTGGGGAAATAGCTATGAATATAATATTTTAAAAGCATTCGTGTTACAAAAAAGGGCAATCCGCACGATAGCTCGTATCCAACAGACGGAATCGTGCAGGCCGCACTTCATCAGGTTGGGTATACTGACAGTTCCGGCGCTTTACTTGCTTGTGCTGATGGATGTTCTAGTTAAGAATATTCACAAAATAGAAAACCAGGTACAGAGACATACACGAGAGAATTCGCGTAGAAAGGACTTCCCGATAGTATCTGCACCTAGGTTAGAAGTAGCAAGACATTCAGCGAGTTATCAGTCACTCAGGTTATTTAACCAGCTCTCGACAGAGCTTAAGCTCATGGTTACGCACAGCAGTTTTAAGGACAAGCTAAGAACATTCTTATTGGAAATGAGTCCATACAGTATTGACGAATTCTGCAATCAATCAAAATAGCATTATACAATTTTTATTTATGACATGATATTTTATTCCTTGTGTTTATGAATTTATTTATTTATTGTGACATGCGCATGATTAATTTTAGTTTTGACGTTTAATTAGACGTACTTCACTTATGATTACTAATAACTGTTATGCCAGGTTTGTGATTTGTATTTGTATTGAATAATTTATTTTGACATGTCAAAGTGTTTTGTTATTTTGTTTGTCTACCTATCATTTAATTTAATTTCAATTAAGTTACATTTTATTATATTTCTGGCTTATAATGATTTCACTTGTATAGAATTGTTATACCATTTAAATAATATTTTAGTTTTAATCGATGTATTTCAGACACAATTGTACTATTGTTTATAAATAAATACTATTGAACTACTATTGAACTGTTGAACTATTCTCCCACAGTTGTCCAATGTAGAGAAGAGGCAAAAAATGATGTTTGCTATACCTAGTCCAACATAGGATGATCTCTGACAGCTTGTCACTGTGACTTTACTAGGCATGGGGATAATGTCGAAATAAATTATCGATATTCTAACCAAAGTTTCTGAATGTTTCAAGCAAATCAAACAAAAGGATGTTGTAACATGTTTTTATTCTTGTTAAATCGGTTCACAGCCCAAATCACTATCATCAAAGTCTGATTCTGACTCGCTGGAGCAGTCTTGTAGATTTATAATCAGTTCCTGGGTAGATTGGTCGAATCGTACGTCACGCTCCCAATCATCTTCCATAATTTTTCTTGTTCTGTCTATGTCTTTCTTCCAATTGTCCGATGTGACACTGTCACATGCATCCTTCAGTAACTTCAGCATTTTATTTGCTGTAAAAGGCGGTGTTGTATTATGTCTGGCTGCGTAACCTGTAACAAAGAAATAAAATACATATAAAACACACCATGGCTTGTTGGAAGAGATGTCTTAATAGCTAATCGATGTTTTATTAGCTAATTGATGTTTTATGAGATATTTTTACATTCTTATCTTCCTATGCTATCAAAATGTATTTGATTATAATTTTATGTGAGTACAATAAATTACAAATATTAATCTAATTGACTTTTTTTAAGCAAACGAGAGAAATGCGAGCGATGGTGAAAGAAACACATAAGCACGTTTACCTTTGACTTGAGCCCAGATCAGCTCTATCGGGTTGTACTGGCAGTGGTATGGAGGTAGCCGAATTACAGTATGGCCCTTTTCTTTTGCTATTTCATCCAAGATGTATGTTGGAGTACGGGGTTTGTGTATACGGACCAATCGTAGTAATTCAGTTTTCAACATCTTTTCGTTGGCCTCTATACCTTTGCTTTGCAGCCACGAAATTAAATCCAATTTCCGGTTGCTTGACGTTGGTGCTTTATCTCTTTGTACGGAGTGGTACGATGCATTGTCCATCACGATGGTATGCGGTTCTTTCAGGTTTTCCAAAAGAGTTAAAAACCACTTTTTGAATCTTTCGAAATCCATTTCTTCATGATATTCGGTGGTCTTTACTGATTTAAACGCCAGCAAACAATTCGGCACAAAGCCAGACGACGTCCCAGCATGTGTTATAATTAATCTTTGCCCTTTGCCTTCGGGCACTTTTGTAGTTGACTCAGCTGTGTCATCCGTCCAAGATCTTGAAACTGTGTGATTTGCGTTTAGCCACGTTTCGTCCAGAAAAACCACTTTGTCCCAGTTTGAGATCTCTTTAATTTTTCGGAGAAAATCAATTCTCTTGAGCGCAACATCTGTCCGCTCCATTAGTATTTTTCTTTTGTCACTTTTTTTGTAGCGGAACCCGATGCTTTTTAGTGATTTGGCTAACGACGAGTGGCCACCTTTAAATAATTCAGCGTCTTCAAGAGATGTTTGTAGTTTTCTGAGTGTTGGTAACTCTCCACGCGTGTAGTACCCATAAATATGGTTCCGGATTGCTGCGGCATCAAAATCGTCAATTTTTGATATTGGACACGTCCTCTTCCTTTTTTTATTTGGCGTCGACAGTTTTTGCTCTTCGTTTTCCTCTGTCGTCGTTGTCGCAGATGATTGCTCACCATACTTTTCTCTGCTGACACGAATCACTGTAGCAATCCCGATTCCCAGAGCATCAGCAACTCTGTTGCACGCTTGTGTTAATGGCAACAACGGTCCGCCATTTTGACTCTCGCGTTCAAAGTATTCGCGCAAGCGAATCACAAACTCCCGGCTTTCACTATTTAAAACAGTTTTCTTTGTTCTTTTTGGCATACTGTATCCAAAAACAGAACAAACTTAACAAACAAATAACAGCAAAACTCAACAAATTAATAACAATAACGATAACCGAATGGAGACTGAATGAAAACACGTGGCGTATACAAGGCGTTGGCACTCGTACTGAACAAGATGGCAGAATGGCAGATGCAATGCAATCAAACAAGATGGCGGCATGGCGCGGTGAAGCCCACTCTACACACTCACGCGCAAAGCCCGCGAAACATGCATGAATGAATGAATGGGATTTCATTATTGTTTCACGCGCGAGTGTGGAGCGCCCATGAAGCGCCACTCGTTAAAAATTCAGTTTGCTTTTAACAAAAATAAAACTATTTTTTATCGTTGTTTTAATAGTATTTCTATTTCATTTACCTTGTTGTTTGCAATCTATTTTATTTACAAAATATCATCAATATTCTATTATATGTTTCGAGTCAAGATCGATAACTTGTCTTACGATAAGTGTAGCACGTCACTATTTGCCAATAAAGTATTTAAATTGTCTCTATACATTTTACCGTCGAAAAATACGATACTTCATAGGCGTGTTTTGACACTGACAGCTGTCAGAGATCATCCTATGTTGGACTAGGTATAAGAATATGTAAATATCTAAAGTACTTTGACTTAATATAATATATAATAAATAATTACTGCGATAAATGCTACATCCACTTTGCGTAGCCTTCTTCTTTTTGTTAAAGGCCACCACCATCCCACAGAGCTGTTAACGCTATAGACTATCTACATATCAAAGATTTGGACAACGTTTTTGTCTTTCATTTTGAGTAGGTATGTATTTCTTTCAACTGATCTTTCTAGATTTTTGATTTGATTTGATTTTAGACGGGCCCTTCCGCAATGCTTCTGGTACCTATAAACCCGACGTAAACATACGCTAAATCACTCACAAATTCGGACACACACATACACGCACGCACAAATACCACACACATAAAGATACAAATATAAGTACACACATTCATACACGCCTCGTTCGCTTTATTATAAGAATGTGAGAATTAAAATTTTCTACTCAAAAGAGTCGTAAGACCTCAATTTGTAAGTACACACCTGGATTATGGAGACATATTCATGCATGTATCACCAAAAATTTCATGGTTTCAACTGACAAGACGTCACGTCAAAAATTATTTCAATTTATTTTTATTTTTCTTTGTACCCATTTTTAGTTTGTATTACAACACAAAATTAACAGTGAATTACTTATTCAAAGTTACATACCCGGAAACAGTAGTGGAGGACGACGAGGCCGACAGAGGAGACGATGCTGATATATCATCATCGCAGCCACAAATTTCATCCATGCGACAAAAAACAATACCATTAAAAGAATCATGCCCGGTTTGTTCACAGGAATACAGGTCTAAAGAGACATATACTCGCGTCGCACCAAAATTACTTCCACCTAGTATCTTGTTATATGTCTGTCCCAACATTCATCCACCACTCCTGCTTAAAATATGTGTGTCAAACCACTAAATCAACAAACGAACTCCTCAACCAAGCGCAAATACAAGACAAATCAATCCCTGAACCCGTAAACCAATCACAAATACTAGCAACCATCCAAAACTTTTTCCATGGATTCAATGCAAGTTTACTCAGTAGCGAGGGCCCAGACTTAATCTGGAGAGAACGCTGGAAAAATCTTTTAAATTTTCATGGTAGCAATATAGTATCCCACAAGGAAACGTAGGCAGATAACTAACTACACTCCTTGCCACAGAGATAAAAGAATTCACAAACAACCTACTAGGAGAAGGAAACTCTGAAAAAATATTCATCCTATGTAGTAAAATACTACAGAGAGACAGTTTGGTTAAATCAGGCCAGTATATTAGAAGGAACACTTCAAAGAAGATTGGAGATGTCAAAATCAGACCATGATGATGAATTGATTGCAGAAACTCTAATGTGCAACTCAAAGCTAACATCAAAAAATAAACAGAAATAAGACGCTGAACATACTGCTCGAATATTTGGCCACATTATGTTAAAATAAAAAATTAGACAAGCAAATAGATGGATAACGAAAAGATGAGGGGGGTGGAATCTTGGATATAAATTTGCGAGTACCGGATTTTAATGTAAAGAACCCAAACATTATTCAAACAGAAATCAATAAAGTTTTTAAATGAAAGAAAGTCGGTGACTACAACGGTAAATCTAAATTTAATGACTGGGCAACGTTTGGAATTTGTTGTATATAATAACAGAAAAAAGTTAATTATTTGTGGCGATCTTAATGTAGATTTTCTTGTAGGAACAACAATGAAACAACGATTAATAACCTAATTCAAATCGTTTTATTTATGTCATGTATTTTTAGAGCCGACTAGATTTACACTTACCAGCCAAAGTTGCTTAGATAACGTTTTTTGTGACTGTGCATTCACAAGTAAAAGTATAATTAACTGCTTACCTTCCGATCACAGTGGTCAAACAGTTTCATTCCCAATTGCTATCAAGGATAAGACTGGTCCATCATTTTATAGGCCTATTACATCCCATAGACTAGAGACATATACGAAAAACTTAGATATAAATTTGCCAGTACCAGATTTTAATGAACAGAACCCAAAAAAATCTACTCAGACTTCTTCAACATTATTCAGACAGAATTCAATAAAGTTTGCAAATTAAAGAAAGTCAGTGACTACAACGGTAAATCTAAATTTAATGACTGGGCAACGTTTGGAATTCGTAAAAGTAGAGTTATCTTGTATGACCTTTATGATCAAAAAACCTATAACTTTGATCGAAAATTTCATGACTATGTTAAAAAATATTCCAAAACTTTCAAGTTGGTTTGTACTACTGCAAAAACTTTACACATTAATAGAAAAATTCAATATTTAAATAATAGAATGAAAACAGTTTGGCAAATAATAAACCGCGAAACTGGCAAAGTTATACCAAGGGACAATGATTTCTGCCTAAAGATAGGTGATGATGTTGTTAAATCCAGCGCTGATGTTGCTCGAGCTTTTGAAACATTCTTCACCAAATTACCCGTACTCACAACAGACCGTCTAAATTCATCTCCATATGAAGCAGAGACTTTATTAAAAAATAACACTAGCATCAGTAATGTTTATTTAAAATTTCATCATATATATCCCCAGGACATTGTCAAAACGTTTAAATTACTTAACTTAAAAAATACGGAATACTTGTGGGGTATATCAGTCAAAGTCATTGGTTCAGTAATTATAGTTATAACCCCACACTTAGCTTATATATTCAATAAATGTGTTGACGATGGGGCTTTCCCAGACCTCATGAAACACAGTAAACTGATACCTCTGTTCAAGTCGGGAGATAAGGGCGATCCTTCAAATTTCAGACCAATATCTGTTCTTCCAACACTAAGTAAAATATTTGAAAAGATTATACTCAATCAAATGCTCTCACACTTCAACCGTACATAACAACTCCACGCTAAACAATATGGTTTCACTAGGGATAAATCGACTACGGATGCAGGTATTACCCTTATATCTCATATTTATTCTGCATGGGAGGCCGCACAAAATGCTATCGGAGTTTATTTGCGACCTGTCGAAGGCGTTAGATTGTGTTGATCATAATGCGCTATTAATTAAATTAAATCATTACGGAGTTAGAAATAAAGCGTTGGATCTACTAAGATCATACCTAAGCATAATAATTCAAAAGGCAGAAGTTAACGGCGTAAAATCTGATGGATCGGGTGTTAAAATTGGCGTTCCCCAAGGTTCCATATTAGGCCCTTTCTTATTCCTGGTATATATTAACGATCTGCCTTTCATGGTGGAGAAATTAACTGACATAATGTTGTTTGCTGATGATACTTCAATGGTCTTCAAAATTGAAAGACAAAAAGGAGATTTTGATGATGTTAATGGTGTATTGTCTTTAACCTTGAATTGGTTCACAGTTAATAATTTATTGTTAAACGCTGGTAAAACCAAGTGTATCAAATTATCACTTCCAAATGCCAGGCAAGTTGAGACCAGTTTAGTGTTAGACAACAGCACGTTAGAATTAGTAAATGATACGAAGTTTCTTGGAATAACCATTGATAGCAAATTGCAGTGGGGACCCCACATAGATAAATTGGCTGGTAAATTAATTTCTGCGGCTTACGTTGTTAGGAACATCAGACAAAGCACGGATGTGGCTACATCTAGGCTAGTATATTTTAGTTACTTTCATAGTGTGATGATGTCCTATGGTATCTTGTTGTGGGGGAAAGCAGCGGATATTCAAACTATTTTTATTTTACAGAAAAGAGCTTATTAAGAGAGGTTTTTAAAGAATTGACATACTAACTGTAGCTAGTCAATTTATTTTCGAAAATATAATGTTTGTTCGCAAAAACCTTAGAACATTTTCCAAACTTAGCGATAGCTTAATGTTTACCTAAGAAATAATCACAGACAAGTTGCGCCCCGGCATAGTTTCGCGAAGATTAGCAATTCTTTTAAGGGTCAGTGCAATATCTACTATAACACCCTGGACACTTCGAAATAGCTATTTCAGTCATTTAAAAAGCAAGTTAAAGCGACTTTGTCGAAAATCGTCGTCATTTAAGTAATGTTCAAGATTACTTAAATGACGGGACTGTATGAAGTTAATCTAGCACAACACAGACCTTGCTGTTAGTAATATTATAATTATTTATTCCTGCTTATTAATTTTATATAATAATTTCTTAATATTCGTATTCATATTGTACTATTCGTATTAGTTAAGCACAACCAATTTTTAAAAGAGATCTAAAAATAAATCTGTCGGATTCTACGCCCTAATTTTCCCACAATGGTTCAATGTAGAGAAGAGGCAAAAAATGACGTTTACTAAGAAAATGTAAATAGCTATAGTAATAAAAAAAACTTGACTTGACCGTGGTCAGATTCCGCTAAAATCTGATCATAAAATTATGATTTTATTTATTTATTTATTTATTTATTTATTACAAAGGTATGATGTAGAGGATTACAGGCGAATGACCAATGCGCTATACAAAAAAACAAATAGAGGTAAAGGGTCATGCATATTTACATATAAATTACAAATCATGTTCCATTTTAAATAAAACACACTACAATTTACACAACAATATACACAATAAAAGCCAATTTAAATTAAATTTAATATTGTGAGTTATTTCCAAGGTAGGGATTCAAATCTGAGATGTCAAAATATATAGAATGTCAATGTCAAAATAATCCACAGACAATAATTTCATACGTTCATCTCTTAGAAACTGCTACATTCTCGCACAATATGCCTCCATGCATCACCGAACAGATCAGTCAATAGTGCTGCACCCACCAGAGCGTTGAGGCTGTCCCGCGCCCTCACCAGCGGAGTCCGCTGGCGCGCCACCGTGCGGTGCGTGCCGTCCGCTAACAGCCAGAGCCTGAGCGTGCGGAGATATCTGTCGGGCACGTATAGCGCGCATATCGTACTGACAAGTGCGGCGCAGTCGCTGTTGCCTCGCAACAATCGACACATAGTCAGAAGCTCCTTGGTGTTACGTCTGACCTCTAGTGAGTTGTACCCGAGCATACCCAATATATAAGCGGATGGATAAAGGTAAGGGTAGTATCTAAATTTCCTCTTAATACAAGTATCGTAGGAAAGCTTTGTGTACCTTCTGGAGCATAAGGACGTTTGAGCTTTCGTGCGGGTTCCAAACAACCGAGCTAGATTCAAGTTTGGTTCTCACTAGGGCTGTGTAAATGACCACAAAGCTGGACCACACCCAGGTTCTGGAATCCCTTACTATTCCGTATTACAAACCCTAATATTTTAAAGCATTATTTGGCTAAAGTGCTCATGTGCTCGTGGAATGTAAGTTTAGGGTCGAACGTAGCACCGAGATCCTTAATCGAATACACTCTAGTCAAAGACTCCGTACCGAGTATATACGTTGCGCTGATAGGCTGAGAACAGCGAAACAGAAAAGACATTATATAACACTTAGCAGAATTGAAAAGGAGTTTGTTATTCACACTCCACCTATAGACCGCGTCTAGATCTTCTTGCAGCAAACAATAATCACCCTCTGAGCTAACGGGAAGTATCAGTTTCAGATCGTCCGCATACAGAAAGCAATTGGCATGTTTGAGCTCTAATTCCAGGTAAATTTACATAATGATAAATAACAACGGACCGAGAATATACCCTTGACTAACGCCCGACCATGTATGGTACGGCCGAGACTCGAAACAACCATGTCGCACATATTGCGGGTGGTCCTGGTGGCAAATCCAATGGCACATAACTTCTGCATAAGGATGTCGTTATCGACTCTGTCGAACGCATTACGGAAGTCCATATAGAAAACGTCCACCTGACATCTCTGATCCATACACTCCGACACAATCTCGACTAAATTAAGTAAGTTGGTGTTTACTGAGCGGCGTTTACTGAACCCATGTTGCGAGTCGCTCAGCTATGGCGCAATCTGCGAGCTGATTTTACCATGAATGATCGACTCGAACAGCTTTGCCTTAGAACTCAGGATCGCTATAGGCCGATATTGATCAATGGAGGTAGTGTGTAGTGTTATGTTACTTACATGTTATTCTTGCTTCCTATTTCTTAGCTCCAGCTCCATCATCAGTCCTTTTTGTTTGTCCGTCAGGGTACCTTGCTCTATTACGCTGGATACTTGGTGAGCTGTGCGGCTTATTATTGGTCATCACTTTTATTTCCATAGGACCCTGTAATGTTTTAAACCATAAGAATACATTAATAAATCATGTTCGCTCTGCATTTTCATGTTATCAGCACTTCTAAATCGATAGAGAAGGGGCTTACCTTTGGTGACCTTGTTTTTGGCTTTCTCCGAAACTCTACAATCTCGGGCTTCGTGCGCGCTGGTGCGCTACTTTTTTTCCTTTCGTTTTTAGGTAATTAACTTCATGGTTTTACTGTTAAATTTTATATTACGAACCTGAAACCAACATTTGACATTTGATATATTGATTGTTTATCTGGTTGTCATGGCAATGTCCTTTCAAACTCGTTAGCGGTCTGATATGTTTACTTTAATACTTTTACAAAAATACTCTTTCTCTCTTGGCCACTCTCAAAAATTACGTTTAATTTAAATAATTTTTAGAACTCTCCAAAAAGGGTATAAAAGCGGAACATTTCTTCAATTCTGGACAGTCTCACGTCAGCTTCTGAACTGGAAGTACCAGTAAAGGCCTTATCCCGGGGTCGCTCAACCCCGGGATCCTGCGAGCCTTCAAACTCCCTCAAAACCTTCAAATCAATCTTCAAACAACGGGATTCTGCGAGCCGCGCCTACGCCGCTACCGTTCCTACAACGAAGATTTCTACAACGGGATTCTGCGAGCCGTGCCAACGCCGCTACCGTTCCTACAACGACGATATCTACAACGGGATCCTGCGAGGCGTAACAAGTACGCCCGCTACTGTTCCTACAACGACGATTTCAACAACATCTACAACAACAAATACACCTGCACCCTGGTCATCACCCCACTGGTCTACTTCTCTCCGTGTTCTCCGCTTCCTTCTTTCTATCCAGACATCTGTATTTTATAAAACCTGTTTCACATCTCATCCATCCTCATCTTCGCATCATCTTTTTTATAGACTTCACTGTAAATACTAAATCTAATAAACTGATACTACTAAATTTTATCCTGGTTGTTTTCTGTTAGGTTATGTTAGGTTCTATTAGGTTCGTATCCTCCCATGACATTTTGGCGCCCATCGTAAAAGTTCTTCTCCACTCTTCACCTTTTCTGCGCCTTGTCTCTTTCCCTTTGATTTGCTTTCTCTTTCACTCTTAAATCTTTATCTATTCATCCTTTTCACATTTTCCAAATTCTAAAACAAAACTTCATCTAGTTTTTCAACTTATCTGGATTATATTTAGGCCTACATTTAACTTACATTACTTCACTTCACTTCACTTCTATAACACTTAACTATACACTTAACTATAACACTTGACTCTACACTTAACTATAACAATGGAAAGGGTTATTAAGTACGAATTCCTTAACAAGGCCGAGCTCGAATACGAAGTAAAGATTAGATGTGAGGAACCAGCTAATACTGTTTTGCTTCTTAAAAAACAGGTTTTGGGTTTAGTTGCGAATTCTCACCCCGAAGATATTCTGACTTCTCCAGTTCCGATTGAGGATGACTTATCTCAAATTGGTTCTACTCTAACTTACCTGGATTGTAAAATAGAAAAATTGTTACAAGGGGAGCGAATAGATACGGACTTATATCCAGACTCTAAAGCTAGTTTCGACACTTTGAAGTTGAAATTTGACGATATTTCTAAACAGTTCGGATCCTTGGCTCCACCTTCAACTGCAAATCACTCTCCATCACTGGACCTTCCTGCTGAACCGACTGTCATGGAACCCCCTCTTGTTTCTCAAACTTCTGTCCAGACCCATACCCCGTATCCTCCACCACCACCTCAATCTTTCCCTCCAACTAACGTCTTCAAGGATCTGAAAAGACACACCTTCAATGGTAAAAGCTGTCCAAGATCCTTCCTTCAAAAACTTGAAGAATATAGCTTAGCTCGTGGCTTGTCCAGGGACTTATTGATTTCTCAGGCGTTCGAAATCTTCACCGACAATGCCCTTCATTGGTTCAGATTTAAATATAATCAGAATCCGAACTTAACTTGGAACGAACTTTCTTCTTTACTAATCAAAGACTTTGGTGGTTTTGATTATGATCATAAACTTCTAGAAGCGATTAGGAATCGTACTCAAGGTCGTGATGAACCTATCGTCATCTTCATATCCATCATGTCTGGAATGTTCGCCCGCCTTTCAAAAAGACTTTCTGAAACAGAACAATTGGAGATTATTTTGAGAAATATTCGCCCATGTTATTCAGTCTTCGTAGCTCTAAAAGACATTGACTCTATCGATTCTCTTCTGGCCACTTGCCAAAACTACGAAAAGTTCCTAGATAGAGACAAACAATTTAAAGAACCAAATTTGCAACAAAGTCCTCATGTTTCGGAATTCAACTACAAGCATTCCACTTCAAGTTCAGTTGACTCTCCAAACTCTTCTAATAACTCACGACCTTCTCCTCCCTTCATGAATAAATTCACTCCAACCTACAAATACCCTTCTAGACAAGTTAATAGTCTCTCTCAATCTGCAGCTCCCCAAGAAAATTCTTTTTGCGTTCGCTGTCGTAAACTGGGTCATACTTTGAACAGTTGCACTCAACCACGATTCGTGATTTGTTTCAGATGTGGTCTTAAGGGTGTTAAAACTGCAGAGTGCCCTACTTGTTCTCCCAAACCTAATACCAGTACAAAAAACTAACTGCTGACTTGAAGAGTAACTCAAATTTTGATAAGGACGAGTGGACTAATTGGCTCAAAACAATTCAAAACTTCTTTGCTTGCTACAAAATCTCTTCTAAACTGTACTCCAAGATCTTAATCGTCCATTCGTTAATGTCAAAATTTATGACTTAACTTTATCTGGTTTACTAGATTCTGGCAGCTCAGTAACTATTCTGGGTAATAATTCTCATTTGGAAATTCTTAAACTGGGCTGCAAACTTTTCAAGTCAGATATTATTACTGTCTCTACTGCTAATAATCAAAAAATTAATTCCTTGGGTTATTTTGACTTACCTGTCCATTTCAATAACGAAACTCATTTGATTAAAGCTTATGTTTTCCCTGAAATATTCCCTTCTCTAATACTAGGTATCGACTTTTGGAGAAAATTTAATCTTCTACCTAGTGTTTTAACTTCTCTTAACTTTACAGATCCTAAATGCTTGGCTAACGACACTAAAGATATTAAAGTTTTACCTTATGAGCATTTAACTCCTAATCAAAAGAACATCGCTAATGACATCATCCAACGCTTCAAGACAATCTCTTTTGAAGAAAAAGGTGTTCTGGGAAACACACACTTAATCACCCACAAGATTGACACTGGTGATTCTGTTCCGATCAAACAAAGATGTTACAGACTGTCTCCTGAAAAACAAAAGGCTTTAATTAATGAAGTTGACAAGATGCTGGGATGGAACGTCATTGAACAATGCGAAAGTCCATGGTTATCTCCAGTCCTCATCACTCCAAAGAAGAATGGGGAATGGCGTTTCTGCGTAGATAGCAGGAAGCTTAACTCAGTTACACGCCGTGATGCTTATAGTCTGCCTCTAATAAGCGAAATTTTGGACAACCTGAGAAATGCCAAACACTTATCAAGCATCGACATTGCGAAAGCATTTTGGGAGATTCCCTTGAATACCGCTGATAGAGATAAGACAGCATTTTATGTTCCTGGAAGAGGTATGTTCAGATTCAAAGTAATGCCTTTTGGTCTCACTAACTCACCTGCAACTCAACAAAGATTAATGGATACGCTATTTAGTCCTGAATTTGAGAACAAGGTATTTTGCTATCTGGATGACATCATTATTATTAGCGAGACTTTTGAGGAGCACATATCACTTCTCATGAAAGTTCTGGAAAAACTTTCAAATGCTAATCTGACTATTAACTTTGAAAAGAGTCAATTCTTCAGGAAAGAACTGAAATACCTTGGTTTTCTAGTGGACGAGTATGGTCTACGTGCTGATCCAGATAAAATAAAGGCTATTCTAGAATATCCTGTACCTACTTGCAGAAAAGAAGTTCGAAGATTCATAGGCACTTGCAGCTGGTTTAGAAGATTCATTCCAAACTTCAGCACTATTGCCTCCCCGCTCAACCAACTAACCTGTTCCGGAAAGAACGCTCCTAAATTTTTATGGAATTCCAGGGCTGCAGCTGCTTTCCAGAAACTTAAAGAAGCTTTGGTAACTGCTCCTGTCCTTGCTTGCCCTAACTTCGAACTACCCTTCTTTGTACATTGTGATGCATCAAATTATGGCATAGGAGCAATGCTTACTCAACATCAAGATGACAAAGAAGTCGTGATTGCTTACATGAGTAAAGCACTAAACAAAAATCAACAAAACTACTCAACTACTGAAAGAGAAACATTAGCTGTAATAACTGCGCTAGAACATTGGAGATGTTACCTAGACAATGGTAAGGAATTTACAATATATACTGACCACGCTGCACTTAAATGGTTTCAGAACTTATCGAATCCATCTGGAAGACTTGCTCGCTGGACTCTACGCTTATCATGTTTTAATTTTGTCCTGAAACATAAAAAAGGAAAGGATAACGTTGTTCCTGACCTTTTATCAAGGCATAAGCATAAAGAACGTCCTGATACACAAGAAACTCCACCTCAAGGTGTACATCCTATTACGATTGAAGAACCACGTGATCGTGAACTTGAACACTACAACAAGATTTTTCTTGGATGCTCCAACAACCCAGACGCATATCCCAACTACACTATCAGGGATAACAAACTTTACCCTGCATCCATTCTTCCAATTGTCTAAACGACGACTTTATTTGGAAAGAAGTTCCACTGCCACAAGATAGACATGCACTTATTGAAGTTAGCCATGGTTCCCCTTCAGAACTCCACCTTGGTATCTTCAAAACATTCAAGAAAATATCTTTAAAATACTATCGGCCGGGTATGTTTAAGGACATTGCCAATTTAATCTCGACATGTGAAACCTGCTTAACCTACAAACACCCTAATCATTCTCCCTATGGTCTTATGGGTAAACCTAAACTTTGCTCCAGACCTTTTCAAACTATATCCTTGGATCTTATGGGTCCATTGCCTATGACCCGGAGAAGAAATCAGTATATTCTGGTAATTAACTGCAATTTTACTAAATATACTATGATTTTTCCCTTTAAACGGGCTACTTCAGCTAATATCATTAATGTCTTAGAAAATTCAGTGTTTCTAGCTCATGGCATTCCTCAAACTATAATAATGGACAACGCTGTTCAATTTCAGTCGCGAGAATTCCACTCATTCTTAAATTCTTATAACGTTCCTTGTATTTTTCACACAGCTTTATATTGTCCTCAGGTTAATCCTACAGAGAAATTTAATAGTACGATTATTACAGCTCTAGCATCCCTAGTAGGAGACGATCATAGATCCTGGGACAACCATATTACTAAGATTCAGTTCGCAATGAACAACGCTTCAAACGTTGCTACTGGCTTTACTCCAAACTTTTTAGTCTTTGGTAGGGAAACAATACCTTGTGGTTCCTTCTATACTCCAACTCAGAATCTCGAGGAATTGATATTTATGCCTCGTGATATTTACGCGTCTAATGCTGGTCTCCTCTCATCTATCTTTCACAGAGTTCAAACTAAACTTCACATAGCTCACGCTAAAAATAGCGCTCGCTATGATCTTCGCCGGACTTTTAAAGAATTTAATGTGGGAAATACTGTTTGGCGTAAAAACCATGTTTTAAGCAATGCTGGCACATACTTTAATGCTAGACTTGCCCCTAAATTCATTAAGTGTAAAATAGTAACCAAACTTTCACCATTGGTATACGTTCTAGAAGACCCTAACGGAGTTAGAGGCAAGTGGCACATTAAAGTCATTAAATCCTAAATTTTCTTGACTTCTATTTACTGTTACTTTGTATATATGTATAAATATCACCATAATTTTCACCTTATTATTTTATTTCTTCCTTTAATCCAGTGTTCTTCAACACATTTTACTTTAGGACCTCGAATTTTCGTTGGTTAGTCTTCACTTATTTTTTTTAATCTTTATTTCAGACACATCTCGTTGGCGATGTGGCTGATCTCTGGCTTCGAGCTCTACCGCTCTGGCCGCTCTTAATCTTGTCTTAAGTCGTAGCGACTAAAGCTACCTTAGGATTAATTTGTTTCTCTTTACCTCTACTTATTTTTTTTTTTTTCTCCACGCAGGAGCGGATGACAACTCCTTAAGTAAGCCTGAATGTCCTTACGAAAACACATTTTTAGAGTGGTAGTCATTGAATGTGAACTCCACCCTTACCGGAATGAAGATGATGAATGTAAGAGAGGGTATATCTGATTTTGCCTGGTGATGTCTGTTTCTGCAAAGCTGTGTTTTTATGGTTTAATTTTGTATATATCAAAATTTTTGCTGAGTCAAAAAATTTTCCAGGGTCGGGGGGAAAATGTAGTGTTATGTTACTTACATGTTATTCTTGCTTCCTATTTCTTAGCTCCAGCTCCATCATCAGTCCTTTTTGTTTGTCCGTCAGGGTACCTTGCTCTATTACGCTGGATACTTGGTGAGCTGTGCGGCTTATTATTGGTCATCACTTTTATTTCCATAGGACCCTTGTCGCACTCGGGACATAGAGGGTGAAGGAGCGAAATGAAAAGGCCGAAATTGATACGTGCGTTGTATTGGACGGTTGCAAGGCAAAGAGACAGAAATTCCTTATGTCTACCAATTTATAGCACAGTTAGTAGGCGGTTTAGACTACTAGCGCCATCTATCATAAAATGCTTCAAGCTTATACATGTCTAACGTGTGATCAGTCAGATCAAGGTCAATTTGTAATGCAAATAATATACAATGAAATCTATAGATGGCGCTTTTCCAAATAACAGTAATAAATTATACAGGTATACTCTATACAGGTACATATGTTAAGTTTTGGACTCAACATATCCTGCCCCCATTGAAATGGAATATTTCAATAATAATGAAAGGGATGGAACTATATAGATTTATAGGTACTGACTAGGAGAACTAATATACTATGTTTATGTACTAATTTCATTTTCAAGGGGAGCAGAACTAGCTAGTGTCCATGCTAGTGTCAACAACTAATATTTTAATATGAAGGTACAATACTTACAATGAATTGAACTGATAAGTTAACAATGAATGAAACTGTTTATGCCTACTCTGCTTATTATGGAATGAAACGACAGTAGGGACATGTTTTATTATAACTTCTTATATAACAGTGGCAATTAGGTATGTAATTAATGGTAAGTATGGTAAGTATTAAATAATAATGAAACCTTAGTATAAATTGTTAGTTAGCTTAACTAAAAGTAGGTAATACTGAAAGGTAGGTTTTAAATTAACTAAGTTTTAGCTTCAATCAACGTTCGATAGCGGTAGCGGACATATGTTGTTAAACGCGCGTTTGATCGTTCCTTTCGCGGTTTTTATGATAGCGACGCGAGCGATGCCGTCGCTCCCAGGCTGCGTTGCGACGATCTTCCCCATCTTCCACTGGCAGGGTGGTAAGCGTTCTTCTCGTACCAGGACGACGACCCCTGCGGCGAGGCCCGGACCACGGGCGCTCCTCCACTTTGTCCGCTCCTGCAGCGTGTTGATATAGTCGCGTGACCATCTTCTCCAAAAGTTTTGTGTGATCTGTTGAAGTTGTTGAAAGTGTGTTAGCCTATTTTGAGGCACATCGGTATAGTCCTGTTCTGGTAGCGATGTCAGTGATCTGCCGACCAAAAAGTGAGCTGGCGTTAGGATAGGTATAGGTTCAGAATTAGAAATGGGACACAAGGGACGGGAATTTAATATTGCTTCTATTTGAACTATAATGGTAACAAATTCTTCATATGTCAACAAAGCCTGACTCAAAACTCGTTTCATATGATACTTGCAGCTTTTGACGGCTGCCTCCCACAGACCTCCCATATGGGGAGCGTAAACAGGAATAAAGTTCCACCTTATACCCTCGTCTGCGCATTGAGATGATAATTCGCTCGATTTTTCCTTTAAGAAGGTAAACAATTCTTTAATTTCATTGTTCGCGCCATGGAATGTAGTGGCATTGTCACTCACCAATTCTGCTGGTTTACCTCTTCGTGCTATGAACCTACGAAGCGCTGCCATGAATGCGGCCGACTCGAGTCCTGTAATTAATTCCAGGTGAACGGCCTTTGTTACTAGGCAAATAAATACCGCGATATAGCATTTATTTACCTTGTAACCACGTCCTCTCCTGTCCCGTATATTAAAGGGCCCAGCATAATCCAACCCAGTGCTACTAAATGGGGGCGCTGGGTTTAACCTTGATGCAGGTAAGTTACCCATAACTGGTGTAGTCGTTTTAGGTTTAGCTCTAAAGCATGTGACGCATTTATTTACTATTTTTCTAGCCATCATTTTTCCCTTTGTGGGCCAGAAACGGTCGCGAATGGTGGCTAGTAATAATTGGGGTCCTGCATGGAACAATCTTACATGTTCGCCTTGCATAATAAGGTTGGTAAGAATGTGTTCATGATGAAGTAATAAAGGGTGTTTTTTATTATATGAGTATTGTGAGTGAGTTATCCTCCCGCCCACGCGAATTAATCCGTCAACAATAAATGGCTGTAACGATAATAATTTAGATGTATTTGGCAATGGGTTATTTTTTAATAGGAGATTATATTCCTGTGGGTAGGATTCGATTTGAGACTGTTTAATTAATGTGTGTAAGGAATTACTAATTTCTTTTACCGATAATGGACCTACTAATCTATTATCCGGCTGGGACGTACGTACCTTGCACTTCAGGTTATGTATAAAACGCAATACATAACCAAGTACACGTACTATCTTCGTGTCACTAGACCATTTGTGAAATAGGTACTGGAAGGTGGGGTTTGCATAAGTTTGAGTAGGGAAACTACTAGTTGTTGTAGTATCTTCAAGCCTTGAGTCATGGTTCGACAACAATGGCTCACTACGCACCGGCCAAGTACTATTTTGTTGACTCAACCATGATGGCCCACACCACCACATACGCGTATTTCCTAGTTTACTTGGATCCACTCCTCGTGACAAAAGGTCAGCTGGGTTGTCTTCTGACGACACCCATCTCCAGTCTGTTTTGTTTGTGATTGCAAGTATTTGTGCAACTCTGTTGTTTACAAAACAGTTAGGTTTTAAGCTATCGTTTTTTAGCCATGCTAGTACGATGCTTGAATCTGACCATAGGTAAATGTTTTTTATATCACATTTAAGAGCCTTTTTTACCCTATCTATGTGAGTTGCGAGTAGTAGGGCTGCGCAAAGTTCTAATCTGGGTATAGTTTGACTTTTTATTGGCGCGACCCTTGACTTGGTATACAGTAGGTGAACTTGGATATTACCTACTTCATCCATAGATCTAAGATAGATAACGGCACCATATGCCTTGTTAGAGCTGTCAGAAAATCCATGGATTTCAATTTTTATACAATTTGAAAGGAGTGTAAATCTTGGTATTCTTAATTGTTGCAAAAATGAGATCTCGGAATAGAATTTCTTCCATTCTTCTGTTAGTTCTGGTGACAGTTGCGCATCCCAATCTGTCTTGGTTTTGAAAAGTTGCTGAATAAATATTTTTGCCTTCACTATCACGGCACCTATTAACCCTAATGGATCAAAAATAGATGAAATAATTGATAGCACCTTCCTTTTTGTTAATGGGTTAGTACTTTGGTCCTTTTTTATCGTGTACATAAACTGGTCAGAATTATCGCACCATGCCAAACCTAGTACCTTATGGATTTTGTCCCCTAATTCGGTAGGTAGGTCGGTAGGTTTAGTGGTTTGATGCGTGTTTTCCGATTTACCTACACCTACCCTATTCAAGATAGTTTCTGAATTGGATTTCCATTTTCGTAAAATGAAATTTGCCTTTCGCAGAATGTCATCCACTTGTTTTGCTACTGTTGCTACCTGCTGCTCATCAGTTCCCCCATAGAGTAAGTCGTCCATGTAGAACTGTGACGTAATGGTTTCCGCAGCTATTGGGAATGTATTTTGGTTTTCATATGCTAATTGCAACAAACATCTTGTTGCTATGTGTGGTGCAGCCTTAAGACCGAAACTTAAGGTTGTTAGTGCATAAACTTGTAACTTCTGATTGGTGTTTTCACGCCAGAAAATGCATTGCAGCTGGTGTTGTTCAGGAGACAAATAAATTTTTCTATACATTTTCTCTATATCTGCATTTATAACATATTTGTAAGTTCTAAAACGTAACAATATGTCTATCAAATCGTCCTGTTGTATCGCGCCCTTATATTGGAGGTCATTTAGTGACAAACCGCTATCTGTTTTACACGATGCGTCAAAAACTACACGTATGGGGGTGGTGGGTGATTCTCGTGTCACGGCGTGATGTGGTAAAAAGTTGTAGGTATTTTCATAATTATTATTTATTTTAATCATATGGCCGCTTTGTTCGAATTCTTGCATAAATTCTACGTATTTTTGTTTGAAATAAGGGTTCCGTTGAAACTTTGATTCTAATGCTTTGAACCTCCTGTAAGCAATATGTCTAGATTTACCTAACTCGCGGGATGGTAACTTGAGTGGGATTTCAACGACGAAATTACCGTCAGAGTTGCGTGTATGAGTTTTTAAAAAAATCTCCTCGCATTGTGTCTCATCACCCGGTAAACAAGGTACGGAACCTTCTTCTATTTCCCAAAATCTTTGTAACTGATTTTCAATTACAAAGTTGCATCGCACTGATTTTGTTTCTAATATGCTATTTACCGAACCCGAAATCACCCATCCCAAGCGTGTACGTTGTAATGTTGGTAACCCTACCCCGAGCTTATGTTGACCGATACACATTAAGTTATAAAATTGTTCGGCACCTATAATTAAATCTACTTCGCCCGGCGAACAATAGCCGCTGTCGGCTAGCTGATAACGCGATGGGATTCGTAAACAATTTTTTTCTGGTAATATTACGTTCAAACTACAAATAGTAGGCACAATAAAACAGGTCATATTTGTTTGGTAGGTATTGTCCAATGAATTCAAGTTAATGTCACAATAATGTTGTACGTTTGACACACTATTATTGAAACCGATTACTTGCATATTAAATGATTTCCTATCAAGTTGCAATTTATTGCACGCATCTTCCGTAATGAAATTAGACTGAGAGCCCGAGTCTAAAAGGGCTCTTAGCCGTTGTGGCTGGTTGTGTTTATCTAAGATAAATACTTGTGCTGTGGATAATAAAACTGGTTTTGGTTGGGGGTGAACAGACTGAGAGTAAGTGTTATTTTGTATGCTACTGGTTTGAGTTGTGTTTACTAGTTGGTTGTTATTAGTACTTGGTTGATTTGGAGGTTGTTCCTTGGTAAACGTTGTGGTTGTTGTTTGATTGGTATCATCTGATCTGTGTAAAAGCGTGTGGTGCTTGCGTTTACACAGACGGCAGGTACTAGCCCTGCAGTTAGAAAATATATGTGTACTGGAAAGACAATTGAAACATAAACGAAGTTTGTTTACGGTACGTATCCTAGCGCCCACATCCAGCGTTTGGAACTTTTGGCACTGGGTTATAAAATGTGATCCCGAACATACGGGACATTGGTTAGGTTTAGAATTAAATTTGGATTGTACCTTGGTAGGATCGGACGTGGTTACCATGGTCTTCCTTGAAGGCGTCGCGGCTGGATTGCCGCTTCCGCCGGCGTCGGTTCGCTCAGCTGATCCTGTAGTTTCAAGCAGGTCAGCGCGGTCCCTCAAGAAAGCCTTGAATTCCTGTAACGTTGGCAATTTCCTAGAATTATTTTTTTCTTCCCATTTAAATTTTAATTTGGTATCTAGTTTATTCTGCAAGATATAAATGATTATCAAATCCCAATTTTCTACGGGCACGTTCAAAGAGCGGAGGGTCCTAACATGCTTGGAAATATTATCATGGAGATTTCTCAATGATGATGCGGTTGTTGATACTGTATTAATATCAAAAAGAGCCTGTAAATGATTGAAAACTAGAACTCGTGGGTTATTGTAGCGTTCGCACAATAATTGCCACGCCAGCGTGTAGCTTTCACTGGTATAATCGAGCGAACTTATGACCTCTAACGCGCTGCCCTGTAAACAACTGCGAAGATATTTAAACTTTATTATTGGTTGCATTTTACTCTGATTAACTAACGCGTCAAAAGTGTCTCGAAACTCCAACCACTGCCTTACGTCCCCACTGAAGGTGGGTAAGCTGATTTCTGGATATTTAATCGACTCACTGTCCACAAGAGGCGGTGGAGGCGGAGGCGGTTGCCCCTCATGCTTTGGCTTGGTGTCTTTGGTTGCTACCAACACCTTAGCCTTTGCAGATAGCCTGTAAAAGACTTGATCAAAGGTCTCCCTCTCCGACATCTCGGTGTCAAGATCCTCATCCTGACTCATAGTATCTATACAATCCTGTGTCCTGCAAAAATCCTCATAAAGATCGGGTAATTTCTCCATTCGCAACTTAATATCGATAACTGATTCTGCCGTTAATGCTGCTGGGTTAATGGAGTCTATATATTTTTTGAAAAGAGTCAATTTTCTCTTCGCTACACCTCGTTTGGACTTAAGGTCCTTCAAATTACTGGAAACGTCCATTATAAAAAGATAAAGATAAAGGAAACGAGAGGTTATTTCGAATATCTATCTAACTAAGATTAACTAAGCGATTAGCAATATTAAATGGGAATATAATGGAATGGGTGGGAATTGCCAGCTCACTTGCCCTTTTGATGACGATGCACGTGCCCACTAGGCTCTGGATGCCTTTTGATGATGCAGCACGTGTCGACACGCACTCTGGATATCTTCCGCCTTCTCGGAGTAAGTACCACGGTGCCACACACACGTGGCAGTGGTTTGGTATGGCCGTCGTTCAATGTTGCGTAGACAAGTTTCGTTATCTCGCTAGCTCTCAGGCCACCTTTCACCCTTCTTCTTTGTTTCTGAGCTTATGCCTGTCGATCTTGACCGATGAGGTGGCTTAGTCTACCACGTTACGAATTAAACGCTAAGTTGAAGGTAGACACCGGGCGATCTTCGGGGCGCGGTTGCGCAATTCGTAGCAAGTATCGTTGCCGCTGAATTTTACTAGCGCGGATCCCTTCCAGGCTAATTAATACGAAGACTCAAGCGTGTACTATTAGGGGTCACCATATGTCGCACTCGGGACATAGAGGGTGAAGGAGCGAAATGAAAAGGCCGAAATTGATACGTGCGTTGTATTGGACGGTTGCAAGGCAAAGAGACAGAAATTCCTTATGTCTACCAATTTATAGCACAGTTAGTAGGCGGTTTAGACTACTAGCGCCATCTATCATAAAATGCTTCAAGCTTATACATGTCTAACGTGTGATCAGTCAGATCAAGGTCAATTTGTAATGCAAATAATATACAATGAAATCTATAGATGGCGCTTTTCCAAATAACAGTAATAAATTATACAGGTATACTCTATACAGGTACATATGTTAAGTTTTGGACTCAACAACCCTGTAATGTTTTAAACCATAAGAATACATTAATAAATCATGTTCGCTCTGCATTTTCATGTTATCAGCACTTCTAAATCGATAGGGAAGGGGCTTACCTTTGGTGACCTTGTTTTTGGCTTTCTCCGAAACTCTACAATCTCGGGCTTCGTGCGCGCTGGTGCGCTACTTTTTTTCCTTTCGTTTTTAGGTAATTAACTTCATGGTTTTACTGTTAAATTTTATATTACGAGCCTGAAACCAACATTTGACATTTGATATATTGATTGTTTATCTGGTTGTCATGGCAATGTCCTTTCAAACTCGTTAGCGGTCTGATATGTTTACTTTAATACTTTTACAAAAATACTCTTTCTCTCTTGGCCACTCTCAAAAATTACGTTTAATTTAAATAATTTTTAGAACTCTCTAAAAAGGGTATAAAAGCGGAACATTTCTTCAATTCTGGACAGTCTCACGTCAGCTTCTGAACTGGAAGTACCAGTAAAGGCCTTATCCCGGGGTCGCTCAACCCCGGGATCCTGCGAGCCTTCAAACTCCCTCAAAACCTTCAAATCAATCTTCAAACAACGGGATTCTGCGAGCCGCGCCTACGCCGCTACCGTTCCTACAACGAAGATTTCTACAACGGGATTCTGCGAGCCGTGCCAACGCCGCTACCGTTCCTACAACGACGATTTCTACAACGGGATCCTGCGAGGCGTAACTACAAGTACGCCCGCTACTGTTCCTACAACGACGATTTCAACAACATCTACAACAACAAATACACCTGCACCCTGGTCATCACCCCACTGGTCTACTTCTCTCCGTGTTCTCCGCTTCCTTCTTTCTATCCAGACATCTGTATTTTATAAAACCTGTTTCACATCTCATCCATCCTCATCTTCGCATCATCTTTTTTATAGACTTCACTGTAAATACTATACTTCTAATAAACTGATACTACTAAATTTTATCCTGGTTGTTTTCTGTTAGGTTCTGTTAGGTTCTATTAGGTTCGTATCCTCACATGACATGTGTCACTTGACTTCGGGGTAGGACTGACTCGAGAAAGCTTCCAGCTGGATGGGTATTTACCTTGCTCTAGGGCCAGATTGAATATCCGACCCAACGGTAAAACCAGCTGATCGCTATAGGCCTTCAAGAAGTGAGGAGGGACGTTGTCAGGTCCAATTGCGCTCCTTGGCCTTAGCTGCTTCAGGCCTTCCTCTATATCTTTACGGGAAACATGTGAAATCTGTACATAGTTAGCGGAGCACGAGTCATAGGAACTATTTACCGAATCCGGATCGAGCACCGGCTCATCAGGGAGAAAAACGTCTGAGAAGTGGTATGCAAATGCGGCTGACCCGAGGTTCGAAACCGCCCTTCGATCGTTAGCCACTAACATGTTTCCAAAAAGAGCGCGGGTTATGTCTTTCAATGCTTTCTATACTACTCATGTGGTCAGCGTATGCGGTATTTATGCGACTCTTGAGACAGGCTCTAATCTCACTGAATGAGACGTAGTCAGCCGGCATCCACGCTTTCCATTTCCGGTGGAGCTTGGCCTTCCTGGCCACGTCCTTTTGTCACCAGTAAACCACACAGGGTATCTCCTTGAAGGCTGGGCGAGTCTGTTCTTCTTAGGAATACACTTGTTAAACACATCGTAAATGGTATCGTAGCGGCGACCGACTGCCGTCTCTACATCAGTAGCATCGAGAACATTGGCCCAGAATACGCCACACTTGAATTCGTAAAGGACTGCGTGGTTGCCCTTGACAAAGTTCCAGTCATTGCGGCCACCAATGTTGCTCGGATCCAAGCGGCCGGATCACTGGTTGTGGCCCCTCGCACACAATATGATCTGTGTGATATGATCGGTGGTTAGTTCTCCATCTCCATTATCATCTCCATCTCCATCCATTTACTACTATTCTCTGATAGTCAATTGTACCTACGGTCAGACATACATACATAAATACAGGTCGAACACATAACCCTTATTTATTGCGCTTCGCTGTAGTCGGGTAAAAATATCTCCAGCCGTTCCGAACCACAATGAATTTTAGGTAGGTATAATACAAAAGCTGTGTCACTTTTGCGGAGTGCCAAGCGCGACACGTTTTGTTTTGAGAAAGCATCTGTATGCTTTAGTAATAATAACTCAATGACACGAATTTAGAACTTCCCCCCAAGTACCAATTCATGCTAAATCTTATCGCTGAATTTCATAAAAAGGAGGTAGCCGGTCAAATTTAATTAGATCAATATATAATTCGTCCTTCAATATCACCTTTGTCCGCTTCAATTTGGGTTTTCCTCAAAAATCTAATGAAAAACAAACTGGTAAAAAATGGCGTACAGTAATCGATGCCGACAACTCACTGACATCACAATTGGTGATGCTTCTTCTTCTGCTTCTCTCCGGGGGGTGATAGAGCCTGTACCTGGCCCACTTGAGTGGGGCCTTTGTGCTTATCCCCTACACCCTCTCGTCTAGTTCAGCAATCCCAACTCCTGCACAAGCTGGAGGAGGCCTGGATGTTCTAAGAGCTCCGAGGTCGTTCTTGTTTCACCCAGAATTGTCATCCTGGTTTCAATTGTGGATGGGCACGCAAGCAGCATTTGCTCCATGTTCTCATCCACTTCCATGCATCCCCTGCATAGGGAGTTGTCTGTTGCCTCTGTAATTTTCAAGTGTTTGTTTAGTGTACAGTGGCCTGTAATCAGGCCAATTAGTATTTTTATGTTACTGCGTGGCAGTCTCATTACGCAGTTCGTGAATTTATGTTTATATTCCTGAAACAATTTGGTGTTTTTGCAGTCTACTCTTTTCGCCCATATCTTATTATGTTGGTCGGCTGTGGCTTTGGATAGTTTGATGTCTAGTACGGGCGAGTCAATGCCCCTCTGTGTGACATACTTTTTTTGAGCCGTCTCTACATTATTTTGTTGTTCTCCACGTTCTGAGTCAACTCTTCTATATCTACCCTGATTTCATATTTTTTGTCAAAATTCATTGTGGTTCATATTTCTCGCGCCGAGGTCGACACCAAGCGCAATGAGTCAAAAGCCCGACCACCTGCGCCTCAGTATAATTATATTAATGGTGTGCTCACAAGCCCGCATTGCGCGAGGATCTTCACAAGGAAGAATGGCTACACAAGCCACATGCGAGCGCACGAGCGAGTTCAAAGCTCATGAAGCGGTCGCCGTGACCGAAGTCGGTTTGACCACTTAATTATCGCAAAGTGATATGGTAGATTTCTTCAGAGCTGCGTCTAGTTGTTTGTTCCATCTTAGTTTGCTCTCAAGCCATACGCCTAAGTATTTAACCTCCTCAGTAAGGGTTAGTGTTTTATTGAAGAGCTTAGGCAGCTTGAGATTGCTGACTTAAACGATGGGTCTGTATGGGGTTAATCTGGCTCAACACAGACCTTGCTGTTAATAATTTTGTAATTATTTATTCCTGCTTATTAATTATGATAATGACTAAATATTATATTTTGTATTAGTTAAGCATAAGCAATTTTTAAAAAGAAATCTAAAAATCAATCTGTGAGAGTTTCTACGCCCTCCTTCTCCCACAGTGGTCCAATGTAGAGAAGTGACAAAAAATGACGATTGCTAAGTATATGTAAATATCTACAGTAATAAAGACATTTGGTATTTGGTATAGTTTGTTATTTTTTTTTAATAGTACCGTTTCAGTTTTTTTTAAGTTTACTGAGAGTTTGTGTTTATCACACCATGTCTCTATGTTACGCAGTGCTATTTGCATGCGTACAAATAGGGTGTTTATGGATAGGCCATTTACAAGTATCGCTACGTCGTCGTCAGCGTAAGGTGCAGGAGAAGCACGACCTCAGTAATATATGGTCCAAAACAATTCTCGCCTTGTGTGGGGAAAGTATGCGCCCTAAGCAGTCCATGGGTGGCGGCTATATTGAGATAGTCGTCTACGTAGGGATTTTTTCTCGTTTTAGTTGTACTAGTAGTATTCTTCTTACTTCGTCTTTTTTTCGTTAGGCTTGTCTGAAACCGCCGGCTTTCTAAAGTCCTTCCTTTGAATACACTAATAAAGCATAGAAAAATCAGCAAAATAATGAAAGTTGTGGGGAATTAATAAAAAAGAAGCGGGGTATGGTCAACACTGACGCGACGAATCGTGATTTTTTACTAGCAGCACTGCTGGCTGTTGGTTGACGTCAAAACGTCGTCAAATGTAACAACTTTGAAGGGAACATATACGGGGCCTTTAATGAGTCTAGCGAAACGAACGAAATTAATTTCCGGATCTGGCAGCACTGATGGGAATTGTCGACTTTTGTTGGTTTCATTCATTTCGTCTGGTGAACTAAAGTGAAAAGTGGTTATTTATTTTTAGTCTCAACAACGTTTTGTTCTCAAATAATTCATATTCTTATTTACAATGGCAGAGAACCGAGTTTCTTAGTTCGGTCGTGTTACATATTGGACCAGGCAAGTGTCACATAATTCGGCGTAATATCCTTGTTTAATTGGTGCTGATCTACAACTTCTTCAATTAAGTAAGTACACAACTAACCCCTTATATCTAACCCATAACTTTAGACGATTATAGCGTTAGATTTATATCCAAATAAGTACCTGTGGCGGTTGCTTTAGGCATAATTATTACAGCATGTACCTGCCTGTAGGGTGTGTACTTGTGTTTACAATGTCTTTACTATGATTTTAAAACCTGTAAGTTCTCAGTGGAAACCCGTGGCAAAGTTGTAAATATGCATACTTTACGTAAAGGCGCGCTGTCTTGTTGAGTAGACTTTGACACCACGTGTCAGTAGTGTGGGTGCGCTCGCGTGTAAGTATAGGGATCCTGCCAGCGATCTGCGAATGTGTGCGTACGTTTATATGACGATTTCACTTCAGCGAAGTTTGGTGCCCTAAATTAATTAATTTATCGAAATGTAACGTTATTCCGTTTTAATGCATAATTAATTGATGAATTCAACATAATAATTGGTCTATTCCAGAATTAATTTTGAAGGCCTGGCTTAAGATTCTATACTCGCCAGCAATAAACTGGAATCACTTCATCGCAAGCTGCTTAAAACAAATCCCCACAACTCACATGCAATGAACCATGGATTTTGGTATATCATTTGAAAGGTGATTCTGTTAGCTTTCAAATGATATAAATTTTTTTTAAAACTAATTTAATTTCCTACCTTAATTTAGGTTGAAGTTGTGGGTCAGAGTGTCGATAAGGGGGCGGAAAAAATGAATAGGAAGTAGTATGACAAGATATTTTTTTTATTTACAATTTATGCTATTTCATCCTCAATATTTTGTGTTACCCACCTGGCCCAAATGTCATCCGGTGAAAGCTTTTTCATTGACCCAATGAGTTTCCTGATGGAATCCAGTGGGGTTTACTGCCACTCTTCGACTAAAGCAGTTTCTTCTATTGGTGCCAGAGCTGGACATCTTCCTGGTACCTGCCTTTTCAGCTCCCCCCACATATGTTCAATCGGATTCAAGTCAGGACTGATTTTTGGCCACTCTAGTGTAGGCATCCTGACTTCTTCCAGGACTGTCTAGTCACTGCAGCGGTGTGGCAGCGCGCATTATCATGCATTATAAGGAAATTGCCAATAAATCCTGCATAGGGTAACACTTGCCCTATCAGAATGTGGTTGATGTATCTTTTTGTGGTTAGCCACCCTCCCTGAACTTCACTAGGTACAAATATCAGCTCAGTTTTTGCTTCAAAGAAATCCACTCCCACATCATAAAGCACCTACCTCTGTATGCCACTGTTTCTGCAAAACAGCATAGTACTAATTGATCCCCTGATCTTCTATGGACTCTCCGCAGGTACATTCTGGTTTTCTTCGAGAACTCGGGTCCACTTTTCGACCATTGCTACAAATGCTGAAACCGGGTTTATCACTGGGCTGGAGACATTTTGGGTCTTTTTGGGGTCAGGTTCGCTTTTTATGAGTTTTCGCCTCACTGCCCACTCGGTGACAGCCTTCCCTCGAACTTTTTTGAGCTAAACCTGACCAGGCGTCGACGGTCAGGTGTTGATTTGGGAGAGAAGTGGTGACATTAAATCGGTCATCTCTCAACAAAGTGCATCACTGCCGCCCAGATCCTTGTCTCCGGACTGAATTCCCAGTCTTCCTGAACCTCTTGCATACCTTTGAGACACATGTTTGCTGGATTAGGATGACGACTTGAGAGGCTTTAATAAGTGAGCATTTTTTTTTGTTAGAGGGGAAAAAATGGAATTAACCATGCCCAGTACTCAGATCTCCCTGCTATGTCTGGGTCCTTACACATGGAGCGGGCATGAGCTCATATAGTATACGAACTAAAAGCAACCTCTGTGTTGTGTGTGAGTGAGATGTTACTGCTAGTCTGGCCTCGGTATATGCTGAAGCCTTTCTAGCTGCAAGTTGCCCATTTTGGCGATATATGTGTATGATATATATTTATCGGGGATCAAGACGGCAGCGATGACCAATTTTCATAAAACCTCACTTTTAATAGTGTTTCATGACTCACAAACAATATGGTGTTTTGTTTTAAAAATTGATGTGTTTTGTTTTTAAGTCCCTAATGTAAGGTGAATAATCTTTGGCTATGTTATTGAAAGAGGTTGTAAGCTAACAAAATTTCCTTTCAAATGATTTACAACAAAACACAATCCACAGTTCATTGTTTAGAAACTACAAAAATTTGTTCCAAGTAACGGGCGATAAAGTGATTCCAGTTTGATGCTCGCGAGTGTAGAAAGACCTATAAGTAAATTATGTAATAAATGATTATATAGATATTTACCATGACCATGTGGTCAAAATATTAGTGTATAGTGTATTTTGGCATCTTATTGTGAAAAGGTATCCTAGGATGAAGAACAGCATATTTTTCTTTTATTACTTCCATTCATTATTCAATATAAAAATTTTCCAAGATAAGGTAACACAAGGAGCCACCTCATGCAGCAAACTATAGTTTGCTGCATGAGGTGGCTCAAAATAAGCACTGTATACAGTGCTTATTTTGAGAAGGAGGACCGCTGAACAATTTTGTTTTATCTTGTTTATCACAGAAGACAATATTCTCTTACTTCACTGCTATGATAAGCTGTGAAGAAGAAGTTCTCCATACAAGACCAGAGACACACTGAATAACTTATACTCCTTCAGACACAAACACAAAATTCTCCTCCCAAAAATTAATATGTCATTGCAATCCACTAACACATATATTATGTCCATAACCATCTATAACAAACTTCCAGATAGTTACAAAAATATTTCTAACGAAATAGAATTCCTAAAGAAAGTAAAAAATCATCTCCTCCAAAAAGCGTACTACAGCATTGAAGAATATTTAAATGAAACACACTTTCTATAATCACACACAAACACTCACACACATGCACTTACTCACCCTCAAACACACTCATAACACACACACAGGTACACATACAAATGCATGTAAATCTTATAATACTTTAATGTTACGCTAATACTGTAGATAATAGTAGGTTATTGTGCAAGTTAGATGTAAGATATTGCAGTGCCCTCACTGGGTTCATTGTCGGTTCTTCAAATTCTATATATATATATATATATATATATCACCATATACCACCACAATGTCGCAATAAACGTTTTGAGTTTGAGTTTGAGTATGTTTATGTTCTTAAACTCTCAATCAAAATGTGCTCTGAATGTGTCTACCATCCTCCAAAAACTCAATTTGATTGTGATCCGGATTGATGTCAGAGATAGAGAATATACAGGGTGTTGGAGTAACAAGCTGTTCTCAGTTTCACTGTGGTTGAGATATCATTTTTAAAGGTTCTGGAGAAAAAAAAGCCAGTATCTGCCACTTTTTTTTTTATATATATTTATTTGAAAAAAAAACAATCCTTCCCCCCCTGATGACGTCTATCCTCACATATCTGCACACAGCGTGTCTGTTCGTTCGAGGGAGTCGGTCGGGCGCAAGCCAGCAATGCAATACTCGCTAGGAAGCACCCCGCGCCGCGCCGCGCACGCACCGCGTCGTCGAAGCCATTCTCACCTACTTGTATCGATCTGACTGTATCCAGCCAGCCGAATTGGTACCTAGTGACTAGTGACCTTGCCTTGTAAGCCAAGGGTCCCGGGTTCGAATCCCGGTAGGGGCAAATATAGTGTGTGATGAACATGAATGTGTGTACCCGAGTCGAGATAGAGATTAGAGATATTATACTTAGATAGATAAACAAACATGACTAGGTTACAAATATCCGTTCTCATCAAACAAATATTTGCCCTCACCGGGACTCGAACCCGGGACCCTTGGCTTCGTAGGCAGGGTCACTGCCGACTCGGCCATTGGGGTCGTCGTAGATAGATAGATAGATAAAATCTTACAGGTTTCTTGTTCAACGTTGTAATAAAAACGAAGTAGGGGAAGAATCTCCGCCTTATCTCTTTTTAACTAATGCTATATAATGTCTATATAAGTTTAAGGAAATACACCGGAGTGATGGTACACACCCTGTCCATGGCCCTTCGTTGGATTTCTGTGCGCTGATAGTGATTTTGGTTAAACTTTTTACCTTTCCCTTGAAACTTAAACTGCAAGTTATACGTATATTTGGAAACGCTATTGGAAACCCTTAATTTTGTTACCTGGCTGCGTTTGGTGATATTTTTTTATTTAACTCACAATATGGCGTCTAAAATCTGCCCTTTTGTTTTTTATAATTTTTAATGTACCCAGTGTCACTCGCGCTATCAAGACGAATCTATGACACCTCATATGTTAAAATCCTTCGAGCCGTTCAGGCTGTAGCAGGGACCATAGAAATCTACATTCATAAATACATACACTCGAAAAACATAACCCTCCCTTCTGAAGGCAATCGGGTAAACATTATTTCAAAACGCTGCTAAATGAAAAGGACTAGATATGTTAACATCACCTTAAAAACTACTTCAGTTCATGCCCTTTTTAAGGGTATGCCACACTTCAGGCAATCCTGCACTGTTTAGTTAACCAATCAAGACAGTACCACCACTCACCTGCTCAGTATTATGTAGGGCGGGCGGATGCCCAGTCTGATAATGGGCGGGCGGCGCGTGGAAGGTCGGCAGTGAAAAACAGTCCCCCAAGAAAGATTGTTCATGGGGGGCGCTTGTGCTTCCACCATGTGTAGTATACCGTTGGAAAGGGCATGATATGATGAAGTTGTCAATGACATATTAAATTCTTACTAGCCCAAAGTTTACATCGAGCAGAATTTTGAAATGATTTTCCTATCCTGATGATTTCAAATTTAAAAATCTTCGAAGATCATAGCTTTAGTTTTGTTTACTCGTTATTTTATCTAAGAACACAAGAAAACATGTTTTGTACAATTGGTATTAGAAATAATAAAAATATTATTGATTAAACGGAAGATTTTGGGTCATTTTCTCCAAAACCTTTAAAAATTGATCATTACAACCAGCTGTCTCCCCAAAAAATGTTGTCGCTCCTAACTATAAATACCCTTCAGAGATTTAAAAAAATCTTAAAATGAATTTAAACTTGAATACCACCGGCGTTAGAACGACACTTTTCCGTTATAGGTTTTAAATTGTATTACCATGGCATAAGGTTCAAAATCGCAACCCGTCCCAACTACCCTCGGTTTTGAGAGGTTAAGCGTTGAATAAGAATTATCAGTTTCAATGGATGTCTTTAATAATGCAATTTATTGATGGGAAATATTAAACTGCACATCAAAAATACTGATTTGCACAGCAAATATCAGGGCAAAATGCTGCGGAAGCTTAGGTGAAGGGTTATAGGGGGTGAGCGAAGCGAAGCCCTCTTTATCCTTCGTGTTAGGTTGAACATGTAAGAACAACAAAAAATACTTCAAAGATAAACTTAAGTACACATAAAATATTCAAAACATAAAAAGTGTTTTTGTTCATCCTTTTTTGCTGTGCAGTATTTTTGATGTGCGATCATTGTGCGATTAAATAACAGCATTTAACAATTAATATTAGGTCCTTACATATGAAATTGGCGTTTGGCATGGGAGGAACATAAAGTCGTTTTTTTTTAAATATAATATATTTATTTAATCAAAGTCTGCACCATTGCTATCTATACACTTTTGCCATCTCATGGGTAAGTCTTCGATCCCTTTACTAAAAAAAACATTAGGACGGGAATCAATAAAATCTTTGAAGGCGGGTTGGACTGCCCCATCGGAGTTGAATTTTTTCCCTTTCAAGAAGTTATCCAAATTTCGAAAAAAATGGTAATCTGATGGAGCAAGGTCCGGAGAGTACGGTGGATGTCTTAGACATTCCAATAGAAGCTCCTCTAATATGGTAGCCGTCTGTTGTGCAGTGTGTGGTCTGTGGTCTTGACCAGCCTCGGTTGTTTAGCAGCTAGTTTTTCCATCATGATTTGCAGTTGCTGACAATAGACATCTGCCGTAATCTATTATCTACAGTAAATACTGTAGATAAATATCTACAGTAATGAAGACATTTGGAATTTGAATTTGAATTTGGAATCTTCTGGCCAGATTAAAGCTGTAGTGAACGACACCAGCACTAGTCCACCAAACGCTCACAAGTAACTTTTTCGGAGTAAATTTTCGCTTGGGGCATGGTTTGGCTGGTTCGGCAGGGTTCAGCCATTGCGATGAGCGCTTCCGATTGTCGTACAGGATCCACTTTTCATCACAGGTAATGATTCGATTTAAAATCCTTTCATTATTGTGCCGGGTGCACAGACTTGAATCGATGGCCGGGTGAGTAATGCAACGCAGCAGTCAACGCGCGTTTGTTGATTTGCTTCACTCAGTTCGTGAGGTACCCACCTTTCAAGCTTTTTCACCTTCCCAATTTGCTTCAAGTGGATTAAAACAGTTTTATCTCTAACACCGCAGCCTGCAGCTAACTCGGAAGTGGTTTGCGATAGATCCGCTTCCACAAAATTCTTCATTATCAACTTTGGTCTCCGGCCGTCCACGGGGCTTGTTCTGCAGGTCGAAATTTCCAGAACGAAAACGTTGGAACCAAAAACAAAAACGCACTGTGTTTTCTATTACGACACCGTTGCCATACACATCATTAATCCTTCGAGCCGTTTCTGCAGCACTGGTGCCACGGTAGAACTCATACTCGTAAATAACGCGATATTTCAAGTTTTCCATTTTGTAAGCTGAGTGACGCAAGAAAAAAAACAATTGAGGAAAAAACAAATGAATTATAATTTTAGAAACACAAATACATGAGTAAATAGCTGTATAAATTTGAATTTGGAATTCCTAACCATAGAGGAGATACTTGAGATCAAAGTGGCCAGTACGGCGAAACGCCAATTTCATATGTAAGGACCTAATATATCTATCTATATAAAGCCAATGTATGAATGTAGGTAAAGTAGTAATTTTAAACCCATCGGCTATTGGTACTTGTCATTTATAGAATATATTTATTTATCTACACAAGTATCATAAACCCTCTTTAATGCGTACAAAAACCGCACGTTACGATCAGCATAATGTTAAACTACTTGGTAAAAACTCCTTTCTTATCTGAAAAATTACACATTATGACCATAATGTGTAATTTTTCTACATATTATGACATTCAAATTTCGGACGCCGACGCCCGCCTGCGTGCCGCCCCTAGTTTGTCTGTGAAGTTGTTACTACAGAACAAGCTAAACAACTCAATGCTACAAGCCGGTCAAACATGCGGTTCCTGAACACATCAAAGAGAGCTTATGATATGTGTGTAGATAAACTAGTGTATGTAACTGTACATAATTAGGCATTAAAACTCTCGAGTGATATTATTATTATGCCTCCATTCCCAGGCTCTCCATTATGTATCAGTCACATAAACTACTATTATAGACTCATCATGTTAGAAACGTAATGATGATTATGATTTTCTAGCTCGAAGTTTCTGGCTAATATTGGGAATCCAGCAGTGAAATATTTTGTTGTTGTAACATTGTAACCAATGTATGTTTTATTGCATTGCACATTATCTCATGAAGAGATAGCTACTGACACATTGTCACAGATGTTATGTTGGTTGTCTACAAGATAAAAGATAACATCTTTATAAACTTTTTACGCATGTTGATTGTCGGCAAAATATAAGATAACATCGTACAAGCTATGTAATTTGATTAAACCAGACAAGCAAGTGGACTTTAGTCTCTGCCTTACTTTCTTCTGCAGATTTTGTGGTATCTTCTTAGCCATACTGCAAACATTCTATGGAGCACAGCGGGAGGGGTGACATGACATGCTTTTCAGACTCCCCACTCCCCACTTGACGACCAGCGAAGGAAAAATATAGAAGTAGCAGTGAAAAATTACCGCACGAAAACTGTACCAGCTGTATAGAGTTCAACATGACGGCGGCTCCAATTGCAGTCCATTGGTGTCTAAGTCGAAGCTATATCGTAGAATTGGCTGAAATGAAATAGTAGACCATTTTATGATATAGTCAACCATTTCATGACATGGTCAGAAAGGGTTGAATTTCACGAAAATATGTATTTTCAACGCATTTTTATTTAGTTCTAACTGTTGTTTTTTTTTGTAATATACATGTCGAACTAACACGAAGACTTCACCTAAGCTACCGCAGTGTTTGCTCTAAAATATTTCTTCGTTCAATGAAAGATCTGATTCAACCATGGTTGACCATATCATGATATAGCCAATTCTACGATATGGTTACGACATCTACATATCGACCAATCAGGGCGGGCCCAGTGTCGCATTACATCATCAGCTGGTCGACTTTTTCAGTATCTGGAAACGTTTTCGCATGACAATTTGTTAGAAGCGCGCCTTCTATGTTTTTGTCGTTCACCGGTGACGACGTACGATATTCGAAAGAAACAACCGCAGAATGCAGGATCCTGCATAGTTAAGGGCCCGATAATCGTTCAAAATACCTCACGTAATTAAGGTAATACGGAACGAATTGGGGATTTTTTCGAATCCATTTACTCCATTATATAGTCATCTACATTTTCTGATATGATTTTTAGGTTAATGTTTATTGAGTACCTATCTGATTAAGATTCTCACTGAAGGAAAACGCGATTGGATGCAATTTTCTCGATATAATTTTATAACGAAAATACCTATAAAATTATTTATTTTTCCTGTTATTTTCAAATCCCAGCTAATTTAATTGCGGAATTGCATTCAAAATGTGGATTCGTAAACTCCTTATATATATTTTTGACAAAATAGCTCAGTTTATTTTTATACAATTTTATCTACACACGTATCATAACCCTCTTTACTGCGTCCAAAAACCGCACGTTACGATCAGCATAATGTTAAACTACTTTGTAAAACTCATTTTTTATCTGAATATTGAACATTATGACCATAATGTGTATATTATATACATATTATGACATTCAAATTTCGAACGCCGACGCCCGCCTGCGTGCCGCCCCTACTTTGTCTGTGAAGTTGGTACTACAGAACAAGGTCAATCCTGAACTCATCAAAGAGAGCTTATGATATGTGTGTAGATAAACTAGTGTATGTAACTGTACATAATTAGGCATTAAAACTCTCGAGTGATATTATTATGAAACTCGCCTTCGGCTCGTTTCATAAACCCACTCCCGAGTTTTAATGCCCTCCATTATGTATCAGTCACATAAACTACTATTATGTGGTTTGTCGCTACGTTATTTTAGTTTGAGTCGATCGAGCGCATTGTCTGAGCTCTCTTTTCTTATGTGGAGCCTCACGATGTTCGATAAGATAATGCTAGAGCAGGCACAGGGCGCTCCTGCGACAATTTGCGCATTTCAATAACGACACGGAACTATGGTTTTCGGTCATGAAGTTTATCTATCTCTACATGTGATAGTGATATGATAATGCCACTTGAACTTAATAATATTATATTAATTTATATGATATCTGGCAACCTTGACCTTATCTTATATATTATGATTGATTGTGGATTGTTGTGTCTGCTAAAATAGGGTTGTCAGTTAAACAAATTATTAATTTGTTTATTTGGGAACTGAGCCCACAGCACAATCTTAAAAATGTACAGCATAATAAATAACTTAAACCTAGGCCAATTAGGGGCTCTTATTATCTTACTTAACGCATATTACTATTACGTTACGCTTATTTTGTTACACTGGTTGCTAACCTTATCAAACCAGTCAACTGAAAAAAAGTTATGAGTACTGCCATTGTCCAACATTAATGGATCTCATGTAATATGAAAACTCTTGGGTTATACTTCGTTTCATATTATGGCAGCTTAGTTAAAATCCGGCCGACATTGGTTTTTTGGTACGTTGGAGTCTCAGATAAACAAAACTCTTGTTGAAGTGCTGGAAAAGTGAATAAGTATAGATGTTTTTTTTGAAACGGCCAAATGCGTTTGGAAGTGGCGGCGAATAAAAAGACAAGATGAATATATACCAAGCACTGCTCTTGTCCTGAAGGAAATGGGCACAATGTTCCATAGGATTAAAATGCTGATGCATATTTTGCTGAGGCCACAGCACAAAGGTCTTTCTCCACATGGCTGCTAACGCGGACAGGGGAGGAACGGATTTGTGGACTTGCATTCCTAAACATCCAACGGGAAGTCCCAGTCCCAGTTGACGTTGAGATTGATTTGCCAACAAGGCGCTTTGACTTTATTTTGTAAAAAATTAAGCTAACAAATACTTTATTTTTTGTTTAGGTACTTGTGATTTTAACTCTAACACCGAACCTTGTCAGAAAGCCCCCCTAACTGAAATCCTGGATCCGCCCCTGATCACCGTTAGATCTTTAGGTTTTTAAACTAGGCCTGGTGAATAGAGGACTCTGTAGTCAAGACACAGGGCAAGAGCACAAATTACACGATCCCTATCTTTGAGCGATGTTCGATTAATTATGATGGACATTCTTCATTATTCATCAGAATATACACCGCTTGGTTAGTGATTAGTATTATGTATGGGTATGTACTTGCGGTTGGCGCAGTGAATGATTATGACATGCACCGAGATAATTACGAGTATTATGCCTTTAGGTCCATTTAGCCCACTTCCCATTTCGACATTTTATTGATTTAAAAATACTTTAATACAATTTTCAAAGTTTATCACATTTGTTATACGTATTAATTAAGTGTATTTTGTGTTAACTGGTGCATAAGTGTATAAAATTCTAATAGTTATCCTATTTTGTGTATTTAAAAAACGTAACGTTGACGGTTGAGTATTTTATTTGAAATAATTTGCTACTGGGCTATAATTAACGATATTTTCAATATAACTAATTACTTAGGCACGTAAATTGATTTGGAATTACTTTGTTTTTTGTTGAATAGCTTATTTTTTTTGCACATTTCGTTAATCATAACCTCAATTTAAGTGACTGCTTATCAGCTGTGCTACAGCCGTGCTTCAATCTTGCTTTTTACTGTTGTTTTATTTTGTTTAAAATGCCAACAACCAGAAGTGAGGCAGCCCGTCAACTAGAAGATAACTTAAAATTAGCTTTATATGAATTAAAACAGTGTAAGGTAACCAATGAGCAGTTGCTTACTGAAAGGGATGAAAGTGAGGAGGAGGTGTTGCTTATTGTTAATAAGAACTTAAAATTAAAAAGTGAGATGGCAGAGTTGCACAACAAGTTCCTTGATGTGACGGGAGATAGGGATCGGCTTCAGCACCTGGTAGATGGCTTCGACCGGAGTGGCAGTGCGTTCGAAGATGCCCTGAGGCGTATTGCTGACCTGGAGAAGGAGCTTCGCGACGCACGCAAAATTCAACTGTGACAATTGATCTCACGTGTGATAGTCCTAATAGATCGCAATCAGTAACCACTATGAGCTGTAGTAAAATAAATTAAAGAAATATGTTAAACTGAATAATTATATAAAAAAAACAAAAACTAGCTAATAAAAATAAAATATTTTGTAAAAATGTAAATTGTAGCAAGGAACGTGTCGAATTAATTAACGAAATCGATGATTGTAGATTATGTTTGGAAAAAACTACAGAAAAGTACGAATGTGACACACGGCGACTCCAGTCAGAAATGCATATTTTAAACTCATCATTACAAAGTATTACACGTAAATATGAGTCAGCACAATACGAAATTAAGGAACATGTGTCGGCTATGAATAGTTTGTTGGAGACGTGTAAGTATAATTATGACACGTTCATATCTTTGACCGACAATCACATCTGTGATTGTAAACAAGCTCCAGCAGACTGTTCCGTGCCGACCGTGTGTCCCGCCGAGCAGCCGGCCGAACAGCTGATACTGACCCAGGCGCCGCCGTCAGTCGACTTGAGTACTAATAGTGTTATCAATAACGCCTCCTTCTCTCGGACAAAGGATAGGTATATAATGTACAGCGGTGAACTTGGAAAAAATATGGGTTTACAACTTAGTCAGCGCGTGGGCCAGGCAATATTAAATAACTGTATGCCTGGCGCCACATATTCACAAATATTAAACAAAGTGTTGTCATCGCAGTTTTTAGAACCAACCACCCTAATTATTTTAATTGGTAGAAGGGAAAATGTATCTAAAAAACTAATTACTAAATACTTTTCCAAATTAAATTCTTTACAAAATGTAGATAGAATAATCTTGTTTGCGTTTCCCTTCAGCCAATCTTTGTCACAACATGAAAATCATATAAGACATGATTATAATACATTTATACACACATTGACATGTCGTCATACTGAAAAATTTCATTTCATAGACACCAATATTTGTATTGGAAAATATTTTTATTTTACTAAGGATAGGTATTACCTATCTAGGTTTTATACAAAACAGATAGCACAGTCACTATCTTATTTTATTTTGAACTCAGTCAAGTTTTTGACTAATGAAACACGCCTGCTTCTATTGAGCAGTGTAATAATAATGACATGTACTCCTTGGAATCTGTTCCAAGCTCTTTAAATTAACCCATAGGACAACAGAGAGTAACTCTGGCAGTAATATTAATATTTGTATAAATATACCATCATCTTGCCCATTAAATCAAGTGACTAGTAATGAAAAATGTAAAAGTAAGAATATTTTAAACGTGGTTCATCAAAATATACAGGGCATGTTAAGTAAAGAACTGGAAATTGAGTTATTCATGAACTGTAATAATATTGATATTTTATGTATAACAGAGCACTTTTTAAAGAGTTATCAGTTCATGTTCAACTTTAATAACCACCACGTTGCTAGTTCGTTCAACAGAAAAACAGCTGATCGCGGTGGCTCCTTAATACTTGTAAATAATAGTTTTAAATATAAGGAACGAGTTGACATAGTGAGCCTGTCTGTTGAGCGTACCATGGAAATAGCCTGTATTGAATTTGAACAACTTATTGTAATGAGCGTATACAGACCACCAGATTCATCCTTTGATTTATTCGAAAAGAAAATGGATGAAGTGTTGATTAAAATCAGCGATAAAAACATTTTTTTTATAATTTGTGGTGATTTTAATGTTAATCTGTTAGAGGATAATAATATTTGTACTAGATTAAAATCTTTATTTTTATGTCACAACATGAACTATCTGTTTTTGGAGCCTACTAGAATTACTGCAACGTCTGCTACCTGCATTGACAATATATTTACTAACATTACGCCCATTTTCAAATCGGTCATCAATAAATTAACCTCTGATCACTCTGGTCAGATAGGTATATTCAATATTAAAATAAAAAAGGACCAAAAAGAGGATATTACATGTGTGCCCGTTAGTGACACTCAGCTTGAACACTACAGGAATAATATTTTAGATAAACTATGGGAAATACCATACAGTGACGATCCAAATTTGTTGTACAACTCAGTATTTAACCTTGTCAAAAATGAATATGATACGGTATTTAAATCAAAAACTATAAAAGTTAATAACAAAGCTTTGTTTAGTGATTGGGCGACAGTTGGAATTCATAGGAGCAGACGAAGATTATATGAACTCTATGAAGAGAAATCATATAAAAAAAATACGGCCTTTCTAGATTATGTTCGTAGTTATTCAAAAATGTTTAAACGCGTTTGTGCCGTAGCTAAATCTAATTTCATTAAAAACAAAATTGAATCTAGTAGCAATGTAATGAAAACGACTTGGCAAATTATAAACAGAGAGACTGGAAAGGCCAAAGCTACACATAATAACTTCAAGCTTAAGATAGATAATCAATTGCTAAGTACAGACCTAGAAGTAGCAAAAGCTTTCGAAAATTTCTTTACGGACATTCCAGTTTCAACAACCAAGTCTTTAAATTCATCTCCCGCTGCTGCTGAATCTATACTTAAACAAAACTTTGAGGAAAGTAAAACAGATTTTATAATTTGGCACGTAAATAATGAAGACATTGTAAAAGCGTTTAAATCCCTGGAAATGAAAAAGACAGCTGACGCCCATGGTCTATCAGTAAAAATTATTAGTTCCATTGTAGATTGTATTGCACCTCACCTTTGTTGTATATTTAATCAATGTATAGATAATGGTGTGTTTCCTGACTTGATGAAACTAAGTAAAGTTATACCTTTATTCAAAGCTGGTAGTACATCAGACCCCACCAATTTTAGACCCATATCGATACTACCAACGCTTAGCAAAATATTTGAAAAACTCATACTTAATCAATTGCAAAGTAATTTTTATCTCAATAATTTAATTCATATTGCTCAGTTTGGTTTCACAAAGGGTCGTTCAACAGCCGATGCTGGTGTTGAACTAATCGACAATATTTTTGATGCCTGGGAAGACGCAATGGATGCAATAGGTGTCTTCTGCGATCTATCCAAGGCTTTTAATTGCGTCCATCATGACACTCTTGTCAGGAAGTTACGCCATTATGGTGTAAAAGATCAGGCCCTTGGCCTTCTGGAGTCATATCTAACAGATAGGGTTCAGATGGTCGATGTTAATGGGAAAAGATCACCTGGGTCTTCAATAAGTATGGGCGTATCGCAAGGTTCAATTCTTGGTCCTTTCTTGTTTTTAGTATATATTAATGATTTACCTTACCTTGTTAAAGCAAAACATGGGTTAGTATTGTTTGCCGATGATACTTCTTTGATATTTAAAGTTAAAAGACAGCAATCAAATTATGACGAGGTAAACAATGCTATCTCTAGTATAGTGAACTGGTTTACTGTTAACAATTCATTACTTAATGAAAAGAAAACTAAATGTATTAAATTCGTGTTACCCAATGTGAACCCGGTAACTACAGACATATTTATAAAAGGACAGAGATTGGACCTTGTGCAGTCGACTGTCTTTTTGGGCATTACTTTAGACGCCAAACTACAATGCGATCCTCATATAAATAAATTGTCGAACAGACTGAGTTCAGCAGCGTTCGCAGTTAAAAAAATTAGAGCTCTTACCGACGTAGACACCGCTAGACTAGTCTACTTTAGTTACTTTCATAGTCTAATGACCTATGGTATTTTATTATGGGGTCACGCTGCGAATGCTAATAGTATATTTATTCTGCAGAAACGGGCTGTTCGTGCAATTTATAGATTAGGGCCTAGAGTGTCACTGAGGGAAAAGTTTAAAGAAATCAATATTCTGACATTTGTGTCTCAATATATCTATGACAATCTTGTGTATGTAAAAAGAAATATAACTAATTTTCAGAAGTACAGTGATATACACAATTTTAATACTAGAAATAAAGACAAGTTGGTTGCTTATGTAAGCCGACTACATAAAATTAGTAATTCTTTTAATGGCAATTGTATACGCTATTACAATAAGGTCCCTACTGATATTAAAAACTTACCTTTAGACTAGTTTAAAATAATAATAAAACAGAAATTGTATAAAAAAGGTTACTATAGGATATCTGATTACTTAGAGGACAGATGTCCATGGGAATAGATTGTTTGAGTAACAGGCTGTTTCGATATATAATTAGCATTCATTTTGTAATTTGACAATATTTTATTTAAAAAAGGAAACGCAAAAGATGCGACGACTGTGGAGTTTCTTCGGTGAGCTCTTCTCCACAGATTCCGCCATTGTGTTAGTGAACTCACCCAAAAAAATGTAATGACGGATCTAAGTGATGTAACAACATCCTAAGGAAATAAATGATTTTTGATTTTGATTTTTTTTGATTTTGACAACTTTTCATTACTGGTCGCAATTCAACATATTCCCATTATGACAAGATTTGTGATGACAAGTTCCCATTTTCACTTTCCAATTCGACCACTTCTCGATTCGACCACTTTCCATTTTGACAACATTTCGGCTGTGAGTCAGGGCAAATACCCACTTTACTTAACACTTTCTCTCTACACTTTATAACTATATAGGTCTGCCCACAAGTTACGAAGTTAAAAATGTTGTCGAATTGGGAAGTGGTTGAATTGGGAAGTGGTCTACTCGGAAAGTCGTCTAATTGGGAAGTTGTCTAAATGGGAAAGTTGTCTATACTCTAGTTGCCGAAACAAGTTAATGGGAAAAAATGGTCTGGCCTCTGATTGGTATAGCCACGAGGCTAAGAACTTGTTCACAGTGTGAGATTGTTTAGTTTGATTATGCGACTCGTACCGTTCAGACCTGCTTTACAATGTTGTGTTAGAGCATTTGGTAACTTTTCCATATGCCCCAGCTTGTTTATTAGACTTTGTTATAGAGCGCATATCTAACGAGAAGGCGTTTGTTTAGCGCTTGGTGCGGATTATTCGACTATAAGTTAAAGATGGCTAAGGGAATAAGCGGGAATGATTCTGTAATCATGATTCTGTAATAATTTCCGCTTATTCCCGAAGGCGAGGATAAACGAGCCTTAATTAAGTGGAACTAAGATAACTACCTAACTAAAATTACGTATAATTACTGGGTGTACTTAATTATCTGCCTATATGTAGCGTGAGCATACGTATGCTTGTATTAGGTAAGTATGTTTTATATGAGATTAGAAAATATATGCTAAATAAAGGTTGAAATGGGTATTGTCTCCGCGCCTCCTAGATGAGGACTGAAAACCAGTGCTGCTCTTAATGAGCAATAAACACTGAGATTTGACCTTTTCGCGTCAATGTAGTGCATCTACAAACCTACCTATATTCTTCTTTTTTGTTTTATTGTTTTATGTAAGAACTTCAAATGTGTTTCATTTTTATTATTTTGCTATCATTTAAGTTCTTTTGTGGTTGCATCTCCTTATCACTTTTAATTTGTCTGTGTGCTTCTTTGATGGAATAAACCTATTTATATCTATCTATCTATTTTTTTGTCTGTGCAGTACACACAAGTATTTAAATTTTGGTAATTCACCTCATAACTGTCTGGTTACTCAAAACATGATTAGTCGAGAGTACAAAGCGTAGGCATATCATGAATGCGCCTTTACCTCTTAACAGTTTGGTAGCGATTTTTTTAACTTGTCTTTTGTGGAAAGTGGTCAAAACGGGAAGTTGTCATTATGAACCTTGTCATTATGTGAAGTAGTCGATATAGACCTAAGGGGTATTACGTAGCAATAGGGTTCTATTACAAACGACGGAGAAGTTGTCGTGCACCACACTATTTTCCTCTCCATATCTTTTATATAGAGTTGTAGACTTGTGATATGTATATCTATATCTATACTATTGCATATATTTTATTTTCGCGATGCTTTGCGATCTTGGTTTATTCTTAAGTGAGATCTCTTAGTCTTAAAATAAATTCACCAAGTGCTTGTGAAGTTGGACCACAGAAGGTTTAAATGACAACCCTGCTGTACAAAGTGTTGTGTTTAATTTAGACATACCTCGTGATAATGGTGCGATGACATCCACCGCTCTTATCAGTATTATGATATTTTATGTATGATTCGGATCCGTCTTCAGGATTTAGACCAAAATGTCTGCTACCGCGAATGTCATAAGGTTCATCTTTTAACTCTTGTTGCATACTTACAACTATGTTGATATACCAAGATAATGTTTGTAGGTATTGTTTTTCGTTGTATGGGTGATGGAAAACATGGTGGGGAAATCTTCATCTTTCCACCTGCGCTCTCTGTCAGGCGGGTATTGAATTACTGGTTCAACTTGGCAACAGACGCGACTCTGTCACCCCATATGGGAAAAGGGGTGACGATATGTTATTATTTAGTTTTGTTGTTTATTTTTGTTGCCTTAAATGAAACAACGATTCGATATTCTTATGTGCGTGTCAAATCTTACGGTTTCCCTCACCTCAGGTCCCCCTGTCTCCTCTCGTCCATATGTGAATGTGGTAGTCGTATCGTAGAATTCATTATATCATGATGTGGTTGACCGTTTCACGAAATACAACTATATCATGAAATAGTCCACCCAAACTGACATCGTTTTAACATCGACGTTTTACGATATGGCCATGCACGTTCGGCCATATCGTCAAACGTTAATGATGTAGAGTTTCTGTCGTACCAAATCATTGAATTGATTGATCTAGCCGACCATTTCAAGAAACGATGAGAAAGGGTTGATTTTTATGAAACATGTATTTTTATGTTTTTGTGATATACATGTCGAACTTACACGAAGACTATTCGGGGGCTTCGCTGCGCCCGCGCCCTTTAGTCTTCACCTAAGATACCGCAGTGTTTTGCCCTAAAATATTTCTTCTTACAATGAAAGTTCTAATTCAAAGGTTGGCTATTTTAGTAGGTAATAACAATTACCGGCCGCCGCCTCCATCGTGACAATGAACAACAAAGCGACATCGGCGCGATGGTTATTGTTATTATTTTACGATATGATCACTTACGTTTAACCACATCATGAAATAGTCACGATTTTGCTGTTCATATCACCAAACGCTGTACATTTTTGATCTGGTCAGGCCATTTCATGATATGATTAGTTTGAGGTGGCCATATCATGAAATTGATTTCATGGAATTGTCAATTCTAAGATATGGTAACGTAAACATAAACTCCCTTGTACCCATAAGCCGCTACATCCTCCAGGCGGCATTCAGGCGCAAAAATAGCGTCAGGTGTACACAAAATGTATAAACATCAAAAACCCGGATTTTTAATCCATTTCCAAAAAATTTACTTGAAGTTACCAAATATACGTCAATGCCAAAGTGACAACTGTTAATGTCAATTCGACATGCCAGAAATAAGCAGCCTTTTTTCAATTTTGATTGCTGAATATAAGCTGTTGTGTTTGTGCCTTGCAGGCACTAACAACTACTAATGGATGCAACGTTATGCTCCATATTTTGATTAATTGTCATCTTACTCTAACTCCAGCTCTCAATTAACTTACCTTTATTTATAAAAGCTCTGTTCCTCTCCTCCTGTTTTTTTTTATATAAAACTACATATATTATAAAATCCTTATCAGGATTTAAAAGGGGCATTTATTTATTCTTCAATATCAGAAGAACTTAATTCGTCCTCATCTGTAACATTTAAAAGAAATGCTTCGACCACATCATCAATTAAATGATCAAGTTCTCACATTATATCCTCTACTTTTATAACATATTCCATACACGACTGCCAATGCTACGGTTTGACTTCCTGGAGACCTTCATAAAATAATTCCTTTGCGTGTGCCATTTTGAAAGTTATATTATTTTTAGCAACATGCCCTTTTACTTGTGCCCAAATCAATTCTACACGGTTTAATTTGCAGAGATGGGGGGGCAGACGTAAAATATTATGTGAAGTTACTAGTTTATCGAAAGTAAGTTTTTGAGAATCAGGTTTTTCCCCCTTGACATTATCCATCAACTCCGATTTTATCATTGATAGACCACATTGAATATTTATTTCTTGCAACCATTCGATTATTCTCGCCTTAATCCACTTATCTCATCTCATGATGATAAATGCTTTAATTCTTTGAATCAAAAAGTAAAAATCCACCATCTAAAAAACCTTCGTCACTGCTAATCTGACTGATTACCAGTCTTCTACCATTTACCTAGCGGCGTGACGAAAGTACTTCTGTATTTGCCAAATCTTAGTTTGCGTATGACCGTAGATTATATGTAATAACATAACATTTGAAGCACATGTAGGTAATAATAATTCATAGTTACTCCTATTTAATAGAAAATTATTCACTGCCCAAGTATGTGAGGCTCTGTAATAATATAAGATTATAAATAAAATACATAGTTACAAAAGTGACTTTACAATACTCAAAAGTTAGCTCTTGCTTTGCTCAGTAGGCGGAGGTGTTTTTGAGTAAATATTCTTAGTAACCCAGTACATACTATAACATAATAATATTCATGCACTTCTCGGTAAAACTCATAGCCTTTTTAAGCCGTTTTTTTGGCGGCGAAAGGTTCTTTTTCATGTGAGATGGACCTGGCTGAGGTTCTATTTAACATGTGTAAACGTAGAACTCACGCACAGAGAACATGATACCAAGAAGGAACGACAGTTCAATAGACAACGAAAATTTAACAAAAGCAAAAACTCAAAGGAAATCACCACGAGCGAGGAATAGGAACACATTTGAGCAATCACGACTAGAAATGCAAGGCCGGTATTTAACCAATATAACCGCACATTTGCAGGTATACCCGTTTTGGTCGGGGGTTTGGGTTTAATGCATCATTTATCGTAGCCACTTGAGTTTAATTTTTATTCGCGTTGTCTGTTCCTCGTGGATTTCCCGATGATAGTTACTACGGGAATCGGAAGATATGGCCATATCGTCAAACGTTAATAATGTAGGGAAACTGTCGTACCAAATCATTGAATTGATCGTTTCATTTCATGATCTGGCCGACCATTTCAAGAATTGATCAGAAAGGGTTGATTTTGATTTTGAAAAAAGTCTTTATCGTATCAACCGTATGAACATATATTTCAATATGGTAAAAGTGTAAAATATTTTATGAATTGACGGAACCGCACTAAAGGCCCTCTTTAGTGCGTACACACTGTAAAATTACCTATGTTTTCGATTTCCTAGAATTATTTGTGTATCGCAAACTATGTACGTAAATTATATTATTTTAAAACATTAATAATTACACACAAATATAATTTCTTATGAAAACTGTGTCAAATGTTGTCAACATCTGAAGGGTTACTTACCAGGGCAATATGATCATTAGTTAAATATTTATCGATACAATTTCACTTGATGTGTGTAAGAGAACTCAAGCTAATAATACAATTATTGTGTGTTAAACTACCAATAAATACATTTATAAAGTGCCACTTCTATCAAAATAGTAATCAACTATTAGTTTTTTTTTTTTTTATTTCAACCCATTTTCGAATTTAATTAGAAATCCGGGAAAATCCATTGACATTTGTTCGGGATGTAAATTTAGAATATTTAGAATATGCTTTTGAAACACATTTGTGCCTAGGGTCAGCTAGCATTTCAATAGTTCATTGAAGGTACCTAACCATCACCTGACATATGCTCGCGTCAGGTTGAGATGGCCACGGGAAAGAGGAAGTCGCGCATGGTGGGCCGCCCCGCACAGGCGCACACGCGCTTTGCCATAGTGCTGAGCGAGTCCGCATCGACCCCGTTTATCAATTTCGATCTTGCTATCGTTGAACCTATTACTTGTACCTGTGTATTTAAAATGCCATTGGTTGACTCTTCGTCTGAAAAGGAAAAAACCACTACTTAATCCATTCCCAAGCACGAGAACCTTATTGGTAACTTTCAATACCTACCGACTGCATCACTAGAAAAGTACCATCACAACCTGCCGCGAACAGTGTTGCTGTGTGCTTTGTGGCTTTGCTATGCGTTACTTCTTACAAAAGATTAAAACAGTATTGTGCGAATAGTTACTTGTATTGTAAAGCAGCTAATGCGACCGATAGGACTACATAGATGGTTCAGATTTGGTGGAGAGACTCAACAGGGTGTAAGGTTTGTCCCAAATCCTAATAGGCACGCTCGAGTTACTCACGAAATTTCTTGGCCTCCCCTGCTGTTAGCGGCTTGTCAAAATGAATATGGAAACATGCCAGCCGGCGATCACTGTCACCTGCAGTGAGAACAAAGCTTACAATATATTTTCTCATTTTCTACCACTCATAGACAACGGAGAAGGAGAGCTGAAGAGCTCCGTGGCCTAGAGGGTTCCACGCTTGCTTCTCAAGGAGGAGATGTAGGTTCAAAACCCGGTCCTGATCACGTACCAATGAGATAAGCAATTTATCTTAAGTACGAATACGGATGTAGTAATGGATGTTCTATCGTTGAAGTTTAACATCGTCATCCTTCATCACTCCATAGCTGCGGCGATAGGCCAGCCCCCTGGCACGCAAAAGGGAGTAGTGAATAACGCGCTAAAAGTGGGCACAATTGTGGGGTAAAGCGTGCCGCTATGTTATGTTAATTATCCTTCCGGACCCACGGCACTACAACATTGGAAGTGACTCCCTCCCTTTAGTTAGGCCACGGGGTCACCAGTCACCACCGATTTTAAACTGAATGAATGATAAATTGCAGGATACCTACGTGATCCAAGATGGCGGAAGCTCATTCTGCCGTCGCGTTCTCGTTCGCGATCACCCACGACGGCTGGGACGTCAACTTTGACCGAGAGGTTCTCTACCTGGTCTGGGAGTCTGGAGTCAGGTCCTGGAAGAAACGCGTGGCGAGGTTCAGGGTAAGAAAATTACTGTACTGATCCCCAAAAAACACTCATTCACTGACATACTCAAAAATCGTTCACTCATACCCTTTAATATGTAAGTAACCAATTCACTCACTCACCTACCTAATATACAAATCTCATCACGAGAATCCCGTGACTCTTCACTGGTGACCACGGCTGGGACACAACCGATCGAGAAATACTATATTGGTATGCAACCTGTGGTACCAGGGTCCTAATCACCGCAGGTCGTGGGTATGTCCTCGCTGTTTCCACAATGCAGGGCAGAATATCCCAGTAGCAATAACATACTCGTAATTGCTGAATTACCTACGGCCATCTGGTAAAATGTTGAATTATACCCATTAATGCTTAACCTTTTGACCACCACACATCAAATACAAAATGTTTCACTTACACGCCTAACGTGTTTGCTTTGCTATGCAAAATACAAATTAATTCATACGATAAGGTTTCTTTCAATATAAACATTGAGCCGGCGTTTGCCGACGTGGCGCCAGTGGCTAGACTTTCACCGTGTTACCACAAAAAATATTAAACAGCGTTTAACCTCAAAACAAACGTCAAATCCCATACACTTTTGTTTTTAAACAAGTGTTGAACAGTAGTTTTTTTTGTGGTAAGGCCCTTAGTGGGCGGCCAGTGCCGAAGACCAGTTCTTACGGTCAAAAGGTTAAAAGGGTCACACGGTATCAGACCTTTTAAACCATTGTGTGCTGAAGTATCCCACGATCTTCAATTCCGTTTAGGAGTTTAACTTGCAATCTCATTTCTTACAGAATAGCGTCCACAATGGCATGTACCCCGGCCACCTTCAATCGCTGTATGTCCTCTGGTCGATGCTGGTCGCAGCGCATTTCAGCGGTTTCAACATACCGTTCGCGTTAGTGCAGAAGACGCTTTACGTTTTGCCAAGGTTAGTGTAAGGCTGAGTGTAGATTACCTATTGTATATAGATACCATAGAAACCAGGCAAGCCGCAGCAATCTTGACTCAACCATCCAGGCCGGTCGGTCAACCAACTCTAGCTAGTGCAGGAGATAGAATGCCTGAAATAGACGACTTTGTGCAGAAGATAAGCTGGCTTTTCGAAGACAGTGGCGCTGGCGCCCGTAAGACGGCAGCCAGCACTGGCTTCTTGTAAACATAGCTAGACGGGCGGTCTATTCGCGCTGGCGCCAGCATTGGCAGCCTGCGCTGTTTTGGCCTGAAAGACAGTTTCTACGAGGCCAACACAAAGCCAGTCAGACTGTTCGCATCTCTTGAAACTCAAGTTGTGAAATAAATATTGCTTGCCAGTCTTCTTCTATGAGCCCGTTTATTATAGCACAGTGTAAACTAGGTATAGAAAAAGAATCACAAACAATATTTATTTTACATCTTGAGATAGCAATATATATGTCGGCGGCCGATCGTCAAATTCGGCCTCGGCATATCATGATATGGCGGCATTTCTTGATCTGCCATGTTAAACCCGCCATATCGTTTCAACACTAACGTTCGACGATCTGCCAGCCTATATATACTCGACATATCGAAAAGTAGGGTGACAATAGATTTGGCTCGGTAGATGGGGTTAGGTTAGAACGTGTATGTGCAACCGGCGGCGGAGCGAGCTTGCGACTGAAAGTAATGAAAAGCCAAACTTGGCTAGAGTTATTATGGCTAAATTTCAGTTGTGTTATAGGGTAGGTTGGAAGTAGCAAAACCAGAGCGTAACGAAGCGGAGCGGAGCGAAGCGTATGCAAATAGATAAGAGGCCTATGCCCAGCAGAGGGTTGACGTGTTCACGATTACGGTGATGATTTTTTACCTTTTCCGTTTCGAAATCCAGGAAAATTAGGTGTTGTTTTGTTGCTCGTCATCACTTCCCAGGGTATGTGCAGGTTGGTGGGATCCAGAGATTTCCTTTCCTGAACAACTCTTAGCTACTGCTTATCCCCAACCAAAACTCAAACAAAAAAAAAACTCGTGTTTCTGTCTGATGAACTTTCAGAGTGACATTTCCTTGTTCCGATCCGTTTCGCCGCTTACTTTTTAGACGTTTTAGATAAAAGTACTAAAATTATGGGGTTTTCTTTAATAAATAAGAATCTTGTAATACATACCTTACCTAACCATGTTTTATTACTACATTTCTACGTCTTCGCAACTAAATTAAGCATAAACGTATCCATGAAATTATGTATTTATTCGTTATTAATTTGCGTAAAATGGAACTGATGAACGAACGTTTTGCAGTGCGGCCTAAGGAAAAATTAAGTGGAAGATTTATCCGTTATTTAGAAAGACACTCACTAAACATGTTTTTGTGGTTACGAATTTTTTTTGTAAAGAATTTTTCCACCTGAGAACCCAAAATCAAGCGGCGAATGTGCTATTTTGAGGTTAGAAGGCGGAAATAGTACATTTCGTACGAGTTCGCAAAGGCTTCTATTTACGAACCGAGAAGTTTACGGCACGAGCCGAAGGCGCGGGTCCTAGCGAGGTTCGTAAAAAAGCCTTTTCGAAACGAGTTACGAATAAAAAAAAAACTGAATAATCATGATTTAGTTAAACACGTGTTAATAGTGTTTTTATTAATTTTTTAGTAAAACGGTGACTGTCCGTCAAAATTTTTGTTGTGTCGCTGCGGCCTGCCGTAAAGTTGTGTACTTTCTTTCTACGGCATGCACAGCAGAAGATTTATTCTATTAATTGAAAGCTGAACAGTACGATATAATTCTTATTGTGTTAAACGTTTCTGTTTCAGCGATTCGACGTTATGGCAAATTGTGGCTTGTCTCATAGTGGCACTCGTCTCTTGGCTGTCAGTGATATTCCTCATGCGGTATCTACTCAAAGTCCTTCTTATGTACAAGGTAAATGATTTAACATTATGATTCGTTTTTCGTACCGACTAAATGCTGCTAGTCAGCTACTTGTACTTGAATGATCGGATGGTGGCGTGAATTATCGTGAATCCGTGTTCCAAGATGTTTCATATATGTAATACAGTATTACAAAACTGGTCCAACGTGGGCGCAACTTTCTTATGGGAAATCGCGTGACACTAAGTTGCCAATGGCATGTTCCATGGACATATGCCTTAGTTGGGTTTACTATGTAATCTCGCCGGAATTTTGTGGAGAGTATGATTTTACATTGCTAGCAAGGATATAGTAAAAGCATTATGAACAACAATGTTTCCATTTGCAGCAAACATGGTGTTTTATAGATTTTGAGTCCAAGCGGACTTATCCTTTCCAAAAATGTAAAATTTTCATATTATCTTCAAAATTCCGGTGAATAATAATAATAATAATAATTAATAATACCTTGGACACTATTTGTACTCATTGATCTAGCCCCAAACTAGGATTCCCTGTATCTTGGGTACTAGACAACGATACACATACTTATATAGATAATTAATATACTTAGATAGATAAACAACCATGACTAGCGTACAAACATCCGTTCTCATCAAACAAATATTTGCCCCCACCGGGACTCGAACCCGGGACCCTTGGTTTCGTAGGCAGGGTCTCTGCCGACCCGGCCATTCGTTTCGTGAAGTTCTAACAAACCCAATTTTGCGGCTATTGTGGTCCATGTCGGGCTTCATTTTCAATAGTCTTTGCTGTGCTAATACGTCATAATTCCAGGGCTGGATGTACGAGTCTCGCGCGCCCGGAGCCAAGATATCTCTGATGACGAAGCTTTGGGCCAGCGTGGTGAAGGTGTTGTCTGGGTGGAACAAGCCTAAGCTGTACTCCTTCCAGGGTTCGCTGCCTCGACTGCCGCTGCCGTCGGTTGAAAACACTATGAAGAGAGTGAGTGCTATATGCTACACTAAACGCCGAATTACCTAGGCACCTCGCTCTGATGGTGTCATAGCGTCCGATCACTGTCCTACTGACGCTTCGAGGGCCAGAGCGAGCGAGAGAGGGGGCCGAAATCGTTTTTCTCGAGGGTGCCTAGTTAATCGCAGAAAGAGCTATTAGATCGTTCATCTAGAGTTTTTTCTGCGTATTTCTGACAACTATCCCGAAATCTTTCAAAATGAATGTTTTGAAGCATATTCGCGGACTTTGAGCAAACTGAACTAGATTATTAAACGAACGATTCTAAATGGGAAAAGTCGAAAGCAGAAAGTCGACTACGGAACTTTGTTTTTGTAAACGACTCGTCATAGGAAATTTAGTTGTTAACACAAAGGTTCCCGTTTTACCCTTGGGGTATGGAACCCTAAAAAGAGTATAGAATTAAAGTTGTAGTAATTTAATCAGCTTTCATTATGTGCTACAACAAAATTTCCAATGACGCGTCTAGATGTAAGCAAGAAAAAAAAACAAAAAACGGGGCCTTCTTTGTAACCCCCTCCTCTAGGGCTCACCTCAAAGGGTTCAGGACTTTAAGTATGTTTGTCTCCTAACTACATAGTCCAAACAGAGTTCCGAAGTCAAACTTTCTGCTTTCGACTATTGGCAAGACCCATCTAGACGTCCTTTTGAGCATTAATTTTCTAAGAAAAACGTGATTCGAAGAAAAAAAAATCGGAATGTCTAACGACCCCTTTGTCACTGACTGAAATCGCCAGAAAATTCTGAAATAGTCTATTTTTCCGATACAAACGTTTCGAGCCTTAAATATTGTTGTTTGTTGGGACTGGCTAATCTAACTAAGAACTTTCTGATGTTTACGAAACAGTAAAACCGTATTCCTCTACTCCTGCATACTAGAACACATTTCACATTTAGCCACACTCTAAATTTGACGACTTCGTTCGAGGCTATGCTACCCAAGCTAGAGGTGAAATTGCCATTTGAGAAATTTAAAAAGCATGTTAAAGCGACTTTGTCGAAAAAGGGATATTACAATGTTCAAGATTACTTAAATAACAGGACTCTATGGGGTTAATCTAGCTCAACAGAGACCTTGCTGTTAATAATTTTGTTATTATTTATTGCTGCTTATTAATCATAATAATTAAATTTTTCATATATGTAATATGTGCACAACCTATTTTTAAAAGAGATCTAAAAATCAATCTGTGGGAGTTTCTACACCCTTCATCTTCCACAGTGGTCCAATGTAGAGAAGAGGCAAAATTGACGTTTGCTAAGTATATGTAAATTTCTACAGTAATAAAGTACTTTGACTTTGACTTTGACTTTGGTCCCATGTTCGATTCCCGGCTGGGGAGGAAAAAATAAACCCAAGGGCTGGAAAAAAATACTACTGGTGGTTCTATGAGCTGTAAATCTCGCGGGCGATACAAGGAATTTGCGAATTTTTCCATATTTTCCACCCTTTCACACCCACCCCTTGAAGTTTATCGGGTGAACAAGTGGAATTATTAAACAAATGACTCGACTGCATTTTCTTTCAAAACCACATACAAACTAATGAATGCATCACCTGGATACGTACGTAGAGTATGAAAGTAGCCGCACACCAATAACTTTGTAACTTCTTATATCTGCCCCATTTAAAAAAAATCCAAAAACTCAATCGACAAAAAAAACATATTATTGGCGAACCTGCTCACAAAATTTCACGAAAATGAGGAAATAAATCGACCGGTAGAGGAGAACAGACTGAACTCCGGAGAGACGCACATTCAAAAGTATTTTGTCCAATCTGAACAGAGACGCTTTACTCGCTCGCTCAATTATCTTTCCTTGTTGGGCTGGCCTCCTTTCACGCAAAATATGCCTCTGCCACCCCGTATATGAAAAGGCGCTATGTTTATTTTGTTTTTGTTTATCTTTCAGTATCTGGTCAGCGTACGTCCTCTGCTAGACGACTGCAACTACGAGCGGGTCGAGAGACTGGCCAAGGAGTTTGAACAGACAATCGCGCCGAAACTGCATAGATACCTCGTCCTCAAGTCTTGGTAAGTGAGACATCTACTACACCGTAGCCCTTGAGGCTGATATGACGACCCGTATAGCCGAGTGCCTGCCTGCGAAGCCAAGGGTCCGGTGTTCGAGTCCCGGGGGCACATATTTGTTTAATTAAAACGGTTGTTTATCTATCTAAGTATAATATTTATCTATATAAGTATGTGTATCGTTGTCTAGTACCCAAGATACAGGGAATCCTAGTTTGGGGCTAGATTAATGTGTGTAAATAGTGTCCAAGGTATATTCAGAGGCAAAATTGGGTAGATTTCACGTTATAATGTGATATAAAATATGCCCAGGTCTTGGATGTTTATATGTGTTTGACGTGGCTTTTTCTGGTTCCCACGATATAGAGAATCCTAGTGTGGGGCCAGAAGAAATCTATGCCTGTATAAATCTTTATGTTTATGTCTAAAGTGTACTGTGACTTTGATAACATCCCATACACAAATATAGTATAATTACATATTCAATGTTCGACTCATTTACAGCATGGATTTCATAAATAGAATATTACTTTGACATAACATACTGTTATCGCAATGTTGGATTTTATTACTATACAACTAATATTATAAATGTGAAAGTAGCGATGTTCGGATGTTTTTGTAAATGTGCTTCACTCACGCTAAAACGGCTGAACGGATTTGAATGACATTTAGCATAGAGGAAATTTATGAGGTAGATTAACATTAGGATATTTTTTTATTTTTCATTAGGAAGGAGGGTAAATGATAGTTCCTTGGAACATGCAGATGAATTTGCGGGCATCAGCTAGTAATAAATAAATAAAACTCACTTAAAACGTTACTAAAAATCGAGCCACTGACATGTCAACAATATGGGGGGGTAAAAACCATTTAATACAATAATGATTGACGTTAACTAAACTTTTTGGGATACAAAGATAGTTGATACACAATAATAATGAACTGGTGCTGTTTAAATCCACGGCGTTATATTCCAACCGTACAAGTCCGTCAAGCCATCAACATACGACTCAGTGAGCCCTCTGGTATCCCCCGCTTCCGAAGTCATCCCACACGACAACCCCTGCTTATACTCGTTATTAACAACCACAAAGAAAACCTCACCATCTCGCAATACAGGCTCCAGAAACCAGTAAAGGTTTGGGATATCTTCGGTGGTCAGCTGCCCCCAGGCCTTTCTCTCTTCCTGAGCGCCTGGCTTATCCTCAAGACCAACAAACATACCGTATTTAACGTTTTTGATTTTGAAAACTAGCCTACCACTTTTCCAGGACGGCTTAAAGGTCCATTGGGTGTCGTCGTTCAGTTTCAAAGTCATATTGTTGTGCTTGTTCTTGATCCTAACAAGGCTTTCTTGGAATATTGGTGTCAGTGAGGCGGGGAAGTATTTTGTCACTATTTCCTTGGCATCCGCTTCCCACAGTTTGTAGGCGAAATCAACAATATTCCGCACGCCGTTGTCGATTAACTTCTGGACGACTGCCGCAGTCCAAACTTTTGTTTGGATTCCAGCCCAAAGGCGTTGTGTTATTTTAACCGCTCTATCAAAAGCGCCGACGTTCACACAATGATCTAACTCATTTTTCATATCTGTGGCATTTAAGTATGTCCTATAACTGTCGTAGAGAGTTGGCTGCTTAAACACTGGGTCAACTTCGTAACCAAAGCAAAAGATCAGGTTTTTATCTGCCAGTTTCTCTTCAAGTATTTTAATATCTGCGGATGTTTCGGTGAATCCATAAGCGATCACTTTGCCGCGTTCTTCGTCGACCATACGAGCGATGTCTAGAGCACAGCTTTTGTTAATAGGCGCTCCCATAATTGTGACGACTTCAACTGCACTATTGGTAATGTACGAGCCAGTTTGGCAATTAGTGTAGCTTATTACCGGAACTCTGTTGGGTATTTTTCTGTTTCTGTCCGGGCCATTACTTACTAGTTGGTACTGGTGGTTGACGTTGTAGCTATCGACGAATCCACTCGTCCCTTGCTCCGATACAATCCTCCCTTCGCCCCAATAGTCCACAAGAGGTATAAGCTCATCGCCGAGCGGGATACGCACCAGATTGTACTGGCCCACGTAAGGAACTTCCGAGTAAGGATATTTCAGATTCCTATTTGTTAAGTAGTTTGGTCCTGTCGAGGCATTCCAAATGGACATGGAATGCATTTTAGCTTTAGCAGATACACGATCTATGACTATCTATCTCTCACGCACTACTGCAACTGATTTATCGCACCTCATGAAAGATGAGTAACTGCATAATGTATGGAAAACATGTATATTTTCTATTTATATTGTAAACCTGAACATACATTGATAAGTACAGGCAGGAGCGTTACCACAGAATAGTGATACTACCATATAGAAGTCACAGCTCTTATGATAACCACCGATTCACATAGAAAAATATACCTAATGTAAGAGTCCCCAAACTTCTTTTTTAATGTTGGTCTGCCTCAACCACAAAGTTATCTGTCAGCGAAGTAGTTGAAAAGGAATGAAATAATATTATTCATACGACATTAAAATAGGTCATTCCGGTATTTTTATTAAATTATTTGAATTTTAATTGATAAACAGGACATATAAACGGTTTGTGTTGTTTGTCGATCCTTTGTCGTGTGGCAATACAGGTTAATATCTAAGACCCTCTTACAGCGGACTTGACAGCCGCTAAACAGAGTTGAAACATAATTTAACACATACGCTGTCATATTTTTTAATGCACCGCTATTTTGAACCTTATACCATGGTATTAGGTATCCTGTGACAATCACAAGTTCCTTTTTCGGTGCTCTGCCAGCCAGCAGGTTAAATACAACGCGGTCAAGTTAACACTCCCTCCCTAAATTCTCCAACTAACTCTAATTCGCTTTTTCAAGCATTATTGAGAATAGGCTGTTCACTAATTCGGTCAGTTTCATATATAAATTTTTTAAAAATAAACTACCCTGTTTTGTCAAAAAGATTTTCAAGGATTTACGAATACATAATATCCACATTTTGAATGCAATTCCGTCGAATTGCAAATAAAAAACAATTTAAAGGTCTTTTCGTAATTGAATTCTATCGAGAAAATTTCATCCAATCGCGTTTTCCTTCAGTGAGAATCATAATATATACTCCATAAACTCAAGCAGCATTATCCCAAAAAATATAGTGGAGTAAATGATATTCGAAAAAAACTCAATATTTTTTTATCGCCTAAGTTGTCTTTGCGAGTGCATTTACGACTCCGACCCGCATTTGACTGACTTTTTAATGCTTTATTGATAAAAGATATATATATATATATATATATATATATATATATATATATATATATATATATATATATAATATAATATATCATATCCTTGCCGTGCTATTTTTTAAAGAATATGAATTTTTCTACATTTTGTTCTTTTATCAATGCCGCTCCCAATGCCGCGTTGTATTTATATTCAAACTCCATTAGGCAGCTGTCAAAAGTCTGCTGTAAGAATGTCATAAGACTAATAAGCTAATGTTTATGTGTACAGTTTCATGTATAGGTAATCTGTTTAATTATTTCTATTTTATTATTTTAATACTCGGGGAGTGCCTGATCTTGTTATGAACCCGCCACATTCAATGGGTCACAACTCACTGTTAAACATAAGTTGCCCTTGGCGTCTATTTACAATGTAACATTTACATTTTACATTTATGGACGTCTGTATACTCTGGAAGCATAGATTGCAATAAGCACATACATAGTCACTGACAGCTGCTACCCGACTGATGGGTAGTAAGTAACCCAAGTAGCAATGGGGGGGCTCTATAGCGGTAGACTAGCTTTATAGCATTTTTTTTAATCTACCCCTAAAGGGGTAGGTAAAATAGGGGATGCAAGTTTGTATGAAAGTCCGTCAGTTTTGAAGTTAGGATCTTCAAAATTTGAGTTAAACACAGAATTTGAAGATCCTAAGTTTAAAAATTTATGAATACGTGTCTCAGCAATTTTTAAGTTCACCCCTAAGGGGGTAAAATAAGGTTTGAAAGTTTGCATGAAAGTCCGTCAGTTTTGAAGTTAGGATCTTCAAAATTTGAGTTAAGGCTGAATATTAAATATGACTGTGTAGTGTCCCAGCGTCTTTGAAAATTCCACCTCCAAAAGGGTGAAAAGGGGGATAAAGTTGTGTATACAAAGTCTCAAAGCAAAAAAAATGAAATTTTGCACATAGATACCTTGCATAGAGTAGACATCCACTAAGGAAGGATTTTTTGCAATTCCACCTATGGTAATGTAGGTGTAGAAAGTTTGTATGGTATTTAGCTTATTGGTTACAAATAAAGCAGGACATGTTACAGCGTACTTAGAACATTTTCCTCTAATGTTACAAATAGGGATGGAAAATTTCTATTAGAATTTTGATTTGTTTTAAAATTATACAGCATTGCTTTCGTACTGTTGTTCAGTTCGAGAATGTTTTTATTAGGGAATTAATAATGAATTATGCTTTAATTCGTACATATTGACGTATTTTCATATATCATTTTTAATCAAATCATCCAAAAAGGATATGCGTGCCGCCCCCCGGAGAGTGTATAAGCAGCGCGAGAAGGCAAGGCAGTCCAGCTCATTATAGATGCAACATTTGTCTCGGTAACACGTCTAGCGCTAGCACTGCGATCGTTTACGTAACAATTTAACTGTATTTATTTGTGCAATACTATCTCTTAAAAACTGTGCTTTTCAGCGCAAATATTTTGTTTCCAAAATTACTTAGTTGTTACCTATTCTAATCTGTTTTTAATTGACATTTTAATTTCTTCGTTATGAAGTGTGCATTTCAGCGCAAATCCTTTCTGTACTCCGGCTTAGTTTAAAATCAAATTTAACTTGCTTTATCTATCACTATGACTGATGAATCATTGAACATTGATTGGACTGTGGTGCCTCACACCGAAGTTCCCATAATTGGAGACGGAGCCAGTCTGTTTCGGTCTATCTCCTGTCTATTCGGTCTATCTCCATACACACAGGTGATGGCCAGGGAGGTGCGTGAGCAAATCGATGACAATGTGTTGGCTAACTGGGAAGAGTTTGCCATTATGTCTCACGATAGTAGCGGGGATAATAAGATAAGCGGGGAGGCTCCCCGAGCCTCTCTACAGCTTGATAATGAATATACATCCAGAACATGACCGGTTTATGAACGGTTCGGTTATAACGTCGTTCGGAGCTAAACAGATAGTAAAATACGGTTTTATGCCTACTTTTAAAGTTCAAGGCCAGGTATACCATTTGGTCGGAAAATTGCTGCCAGTTCCTCAAAACGAACCACCGTCTTTACATATATATACATATTTTGTTGGCGAAGATGATAGAGAAGTACGATTGAGGTGCAGTAACTTAACTGAAAAGTTACTGATCTCCGCCATCAAAACCTAAAATAATGCGGGCGAAGCCGCGGGCAAAAGCTAGTCTATAAATAATACAAGTTTTTGGCTTTCTAGCAGAGTACGTTTTTTTGTATAGAGGGTGAAATGAAATGAAATGAAATTTATTTTCATTGATTTGGTATAGTCATAGTTCTTATTACAACTATGGAACAGCACATTCAGCCAACCTGTGGCATGCAATGAATGTAGTCAGTATTTTTACAGTGGTTGAAGTATCAAGTATTAAATGAATATACACTGGATATTTTTGTGAACAGATTGATTTTTAGTACTACAAAAGAGCTCGAATACGTAAATGCCAGTCAGTGTAAGGAGATTTAATTTTTTAAACAACGTCCTGCAATACTCATATGTGTTTGCGCCACATAGAGTTCATATGCAGCGTTTCTGTATGATGAAGAGACGTTGTATGTCCACTGCTTAGATATGAGCGCCGACAGTAGAACCATCGGCGGCGGCGCGCCGACTAAAAAGATTCGGCGGCGGCGGCGTAGTCGGCGGCGCGACCTTGAAATGAACTGGTATGAGGGAAAAAATTAAATGCCATTATATCATTTAAATTATTGTTTTTAATTAGAATAAACATTTGTAACGTAGCATAGCATTAAAAATAATCAATATTTTCTCAAAATAAAAATCTGCCTTATCGATAAAGGTCGATTCACACATATCAGTGATCCCACCGATCCGGCACAGGTCCGTGTCAGTGAAAAATATTCTTTACTAACTTATACTTTATTGCACAAAACCGAATTCAGAATTCTTTCATACATTATTTGTGCCAGATCGGTGGGATGGGATCACTAATATGTGTGAATCGAAAATTTTTGGTAATCACTGAGATCGACATTTAAGAATCACGTTTTAAGAATATACAAACAAATTAAATATTAGTTTTGCACTGGCTATAGTTGTCATGGATGAATATTATACGATTTACTCTCAATGGATTTAAGCGGGATCTTTTGGCCGTTATTAATTGCCCAGCGACAGAAAATACCCTCTCGCTAGGCGTACTTGTCGCTGGGACAAACAATATCCTACGAGCCAAGTTCGATAGCCACGGAAAAGCATTTTTTCGGTCTTGCCAGTACTCAAGGACATTACCTTGGTAAGCCTGCAGATCTTTGGCCGTTGCCGTGCTGAAATATTTCCAGCACTCATTCTCAACTATGCTGTCTATGTCAGAGGCAGAGGTAGAACTAGCACTATGTTTTTGTGCCAAATCCATGAAGAAATTTGAAGGTGGTTTCGAGTTTGAAGTACTGGCTCCAGGAGTTGCATCTTGTTGTGATGGTGGTTGAATTTTGATAACATCCTCGTCTTTCAACATTTTTTTTGCAAATGTTGCTAAAAATGTTACCTTAGTCGTTTGATGGTTTTCCATGTAAACGTCAATTTCTTTGATAGACTGGAACCTGCAATCTAATAAAGTGGCTGCTATAATCATATCTGTACCAGGAAAGCGGTGATCCAATTTGAATGACATGTTATTTTTTAATCTTGTGATCAACACAGGCTCATTGTCGTCGCATTCATCCAGTAGTCTCCGTATTTCCGATTTGAAAACCAACGCTAAGTTTAGCGTGGTTTGATGATCTGCACTCAAAATGTCTACTATAATTTTGAATTTCTCTAAAAATGACGTCAAGGTCATAATTAAATTATGTTCGTTCTCATCAATCAAAAGAGCACTGCGACCTATATCAATTAGCATGTCCCTAATAGGTCGGCGATTTGCCCTGTGAGTAATGCTTGATAACATCATGAGCACGCTGTGCCATCTAGTAGGCGTGCTTGTCTTGATGCTAGGAGGAGCACTCGTCCTAAGATTGGCCAAAGCTAAGCTTTCCCGTTCCAGTGCCGAGAATTCGCCTTCCTCATCCAGGTCTTCGAACTGTTGTCCGATTGATTCCAACGACGATAAGATTTCGCGCTGTTCTTCATTGGCAGCGGCTTCTAGTTGCGGAGCTCTGTACCGAAGATGTTTGACGATTTGCTTACACTTGGTAATGAGGGAATCAATCTCATCAGTACTCTGTATTCCATCAACAGTAACCAGATTGTGCAGAGCGTGTCCAAGACAAAGATGGCTGTGAACGTTCATCAATTTCGCTGCTCTTTTCATATTACTACCGGAGTCCGTCACCAACACAATACCTTTTTCTTCTATTCCAAATGTTCGCAGTATATCCTGAATTTCCTCTTTGATTCTCTCACCAGTATGCTTTTCAGTTACTTGCTTCGTTGCCAGCGTAAACTTTATCAGCTTCATTTCCTTAGAAATGAAGTGGAATGTGCCAGTTATGTAGTTACGTCGTCTGTATTGGTCAGTCCACAAATCTGTAGTCAATGCGCCGAATTTTACTTTTTGTTTCTGCAAAACATTTTTCACATGGACTAACATACTATTGTAGACATCTTCGAGTCCTTCTCGAGCAATGTTTTGACGTGAAGGAATATCTGGGTCTTCCACGACAATATCGTATTTTTTGAAAAAATCGATCATGGCTTCATCATTGATGCTGTCGAAAGGTATCAATGATCTGGCGAACCAAAGTGCTAAATCCCGTGAGAGCATCCACTTCCCTTTTCTTCCGCTAGTTTCGCTGCTCTTTGTGACAGGTGTAGACCTTCTCTGAACGGAGAAAAAATCCCTGATAGGTACTGTCTTCGATTTTTGTTGAACGTCTTCTAAGTTGTGTTCATCTTTTAAATGGCGAAGCAGGTTACTGGTAGCTATGCTCTTGCTATAGGCTTTCACTTTGGCTCTGAAAAGAAAATTTACAATATTTAGTCTTAGACCGTAGAAGTAAAAAGTATAATGTCTACAATAGCATGTCAGACCATGTGAAAAATGTATTGCAGAAACAAAATGTAAAATTCGGCGCATTGACTACAGATTTGTGGACTGACCAATACAGACTTCGTAATAACTTAACTGGTACATTCTATTTAATTTCAGAGGAAATGAAGCTGATAAAGTTTACGCTGGCAACGAAGCAAGTAACTGATAAGCATACTGGTGAACGAATTAAAGAAGAAATTCAGGATATACGGTATCGGTGGGATCACTGATATGTGTGAAACGACCTTTATACATATAGTAAATGAGGGCCCAGGTTTGCAAAAAGGTTGACAGTCGCGCAAGGTTTAACATATTTACTTCGATTAGCTAATGTGACCTACGTTTTAATCTTTATGTAGGTAATTAATCTGCTGTCCATTATTGGACCTCGTGCGGGTTTGAGAGAAGTTTAGACGGAAGTTTCGGCTAAAGTGTGTCATCGTTCGTAATATCAAAATTATTAAGGTTCAAAAATATTGCCACAATAACTTACCTACGGACCTTACGGTACAATTAATGATCATAAAATTTAAATCGGTTTGGTACTCACTTGGAAAAAAGCACTTCGCAATCCTCTTCTTTTTCTCTATTCAGACAAGCGTCACAAAAAACTTGCTCACCTAAAACTGTTCTCTTTTTCCCTTCAACATTTACTGCCAACTGTCCGAAATAGTTCCAACAAAAACTGTGTTTACTAGATATTCTACTTAAAACCGTCACTGACAACTCGCTGATTTTCTTTTTCGATATGTCTACCGCTGCTGTCGCCATTTTGTTTTTGTTTTTGTCGCCGCGCGGCGCGTGGGTCGCTCGACTCGCTCGGCGTAGGTAAGTAACCGAACCGAACTGAGTGGTTGGTCGGCGGCAGTCGGCGCGCCGACCGGGGTATGGCGGCGGCGGCGGCGCGGGGGGGGAAGACGGCGGCGGCGGCGCGCCGGCGCGGCGCTCATATCTACCACTGCTACATATCCGTGGTAAGCTAATAGCGCTCTCTGCCCGCTACTTTCACAGTACAAAAGTAAACCTGTTGTTTTTGTTAGATATTTTGTCAACTTGAGCCTTCCAAGGTCTGTCCTCTCGTATTGTTGGTCCATTGTACTAACTCAGGTTTATCTGACACAAATTTCCAAGTAAAAACTTGTCTGCCAGATCAAGCTGTCTATGGAATATTTAATCCAACGAACCTCTCGATAGCCGAAAAAGTCGCTGAGACCGAAAACTGTCAGCACCATCATCATATTTATTTCAAATCTGTTTAGTAGTTTTTACGTAATCGTGTAACAAATAGCCAAACTCACAAACTTTCACATATAATGTTAATGCCGCTCGACCTACTTCTCCTACACAACTTTGCTGGAAGAAATCTCTGGTTAGAGATTAGATCGCCTTTGTACAACTTTTAGGTTTTGACAATAAAGAAATTATGAAATAATGTTTGTGATATTATTTAACTAGGTGGTCCAGCAACTACGTGTCTGATTGGTGGGAGGAGTACGTCTACCTCCGAGGCCGGTCTCCTCTCATGGTCAACTCTAACTTCTACGGCATTGACACGATCTGCAAAAAGGCGACGAAGAAGCAGGCTGCGCGTGCGGCGGTCATCATACATCTGTGCCTGCAGTTCCGGCGGCTGATTGATAGGCAGGAGTTGGAACCAGTGAGTATCTATTCAAATTAATCAACGCAAGACCGAAGCCACTGCATGCTCACTTATCGAAGCCTCTGCGGTCTCTTTTGCGAAAAGCTTAGTAAGCAACACATCCTATAATGTGGTTTGTTTGTATGTCACAATAGATGTTGTAAAGGGATATGGCGAAGAAAGTGACTTATAATATAAATCATTATCAACGGAAGATACTTTCCGCCCACTGCTGGGTACAAGCCTACATTTTGTGTCAAGTTATCTGGTCCTGTGCCAATCAAATTCATCTAATTCGACAACTATGAATTTTCTGACCACTCCAAGTTTGGCTAAGAGCAGACATCAGAGCCAGTAATGCGGTCCATTGCCCTTAATAAGGCTCTGTTTACTATATGCCCACTATATGCTCACCAAATCTTAGGTATTGGTGTTAAAGTCTAAAATCAATGAAAAAACTGCGTGCTTTTATGCCCGTTGGAGGGTCAAAAGGAATCCCTTTTATGAACGAAAACCTAAAAAAAAACACGCATTCTAATTTCCAGATAATGCTCCAAGGCATGGTACCCCTCTGCTCGTGGCAATACGAGCGGCTCTTCAACACGGTCCGGGTCCCCGGGGTGGAGACGGACAAGATCGTCCACTACCAGGAGTCGTCGCACATCACTGTCTACCACCGCGGGCGCTACTTCAAAGTGATGGTCTACTCCCGTGGCAAAATGCTGCGGGCTGCCGACATACAAGTGTGAGTTTCCTCAATAAAAACTCACATACACACCGGGAAGCGTAAAGCCGCATTATGTGTGTGAATCAGCCCTGAACGTCCTGAAACTGCACAGTCCGTGTCCTCCCTTTTTGCTCTTTCAGGAATTACCATGAACAAAATTTATGTACCTGTCAACTCAGCCTGCGTAATGTATTGAGCCAATGATTTCATGTGTAGTAGTTAACTCCATGTGTTTAAATATTAACTATAGCAACCAATTCAGTTCTGTGAAATGTAATGGGGTCGCCTCGGTCGGGTCCTCTTCGCTCGGCTCCAGGTTGTATCATGAAGTTGTGACCTAACACAGCCTAACTTTAGTATTTGGACAGAAAGTGACCTACAGCAACCAATTAACAACATTTAGCGTTGAGTCAAACACAGATTTTGTTCATCGGTATGCACATCCGTGAAGGCCAAAGTATGTGTACTACTCAGCATCTGACAGAGCTGACTAATATACAGAAAGCGCCTTTTCGCTACCGGGAACCCGTAGCTCTTATTCTCTGCCTCTGATATCTAGAATATATTACAATAACGGTAACATTAAAGTTTTGAAGGAAGTGGCGCAGCGGTCGCGGCTCCGCCTACAATGCGAGAGGTGCCGGGTTCGATCCCCGGCTGGGGGTAAAGAAAAGTAAAATCCCAGGTCTTGGATGTTTATATGTGTGACGCTGCTGTTTCTGGTTCCCACGAAACCCTATTTCGTTGGCACAAGAGATACAGCGACGTCACACACATATAAGCATCTGGGAACTTGCACCTCTGGCATGTTAGGCAGAGCCACAACCGCAGGGCCACAGAGGTCGTCAAAACTGTCTTTTGATTAATCGTTTTGTCAATTTGAAAGGGATTCTGATAGAAATTCCCAGATGTCAGAGTAACTTAATATGCCTACAAAACACGAATCGCAATCGCATAAGCAAGCAACGTCGCAATACAAGACAGCCCCGTGTTCTGTAGCCTTATTATGTATTTCTGATATCAGTCGAAATACTTACCAAATTGAAATATCGACCAATAAGAACACGGAAATCCCATAAATCGACAGCTCGTGTCAAATAATCATGTTCTGTAGCCATAACTCTCTTTACTGCGTCTAAAAACCGCACGTTAAGACCAGCATAATATAAAACTATTTGGTAAAAACTAATTTCTTATTTGAAAATTTGTACATTTTGACCATAATGTACAAAAATTTGTCAAATTATGACATTCAAAGTTCGAACGCTGACGCCCGCCTGCGTGCCGTTAGCCTGCTAGTTTGGCTGTGAAGTTGGTACTACAGAACAAGCTAAACAACTGCAGAGCAATGATCAATGCCACAATGCCGGTCAAACATTCGGTTCCTGAACACATCAAAGAGAGCTTATGATATGTGTGTAGATATACTAGTGTATGTAACTGTACATAATTAGGCATTAAAACTCTTGAGTGATATTATTATGAATGAGCCGAAACTCTCGAGTATTAATGCCCTCCATTATGTAGCAGTCACATAAACTACAAGATATCAATCGCAATACTTACCAAATTGAAATATCGACCAATAAGAACACGGCAATCCCATAAATCGACAGCTCGTGTCAAATAATCGTGTGCTTTACACGAATTAACAGAATTACATAATACGGCTACAGAGCGCGGTTATGGGTGACAGGAACTGTCATTTAAAGCGACTGTCATTGTGGAAAAATCAAATTATACAATCATAAGCAAGTCCAATGTCGCCCTTGTTCCGCAGTCAAATCCAACACATTCTCGACGACAAGTCGAAACCTTTAGTCGGCGAGGAGAAAGTCGCCGCTCTCACTGCCGGCGAGAGATCGCACTGGGCTCACGTACGACAGACCATGTTCAATAGGGGCCATAATCGCACGTCGCTGCACTGCATAGAGCGGTCGGCGTTTATGGTGTGTCTGGGTAAGTGACGCAAGTCGCCCTTATGAGGCATATATATACATGTGCACTTACAGTCTTCACAAAATAAAAGAACCGCTGGCCCAAACTAAATTCAACCTTATTACGTCAGTGACACGGACGCTGTCACCGGGCCTTTTATTTTGTAACGACTGTAGTGCCAGCGTCAATCCATCAGGGTATCAAACTCTCTATCAGTCGGTAACAGAAACATGTGACAGATATTCTGTCCTAGGGCGGCATGCAGAAGCTGCTTAGATCTAGATTTGATAGAGATACTCTCCATGCGAGAAGATACGCATTATATTCTACCCCGATGACTGTGATGGAGGACACACACTACACTTTGTATGGAAACTCGCGCGCTTCTTTCTTCAGACAAATTGTTCTTTGACGGCCTATATATATGTGAGACCTAAATACATGAGGCCAAGGATCACAAAATGAAACAAAAGCATAAATAAAGAAGTGATTTTACTTAGTTTACATTGGAATTCTCATTCGTTTTCAAGTAATCCCTCATTTAGCAAACATCGTCGAGTATTTTTGCTGGCCGCCGTGACATCTAACTCGATTTTTTATCGCCATATCAACTACATCTATCGAGCGAGCCAACGGGGGACACGGTTGGGCTCTAACACCCGAGACAACAGGTTGAGTCGATTTAGCATCAGTCAACATCTTATCAAATATGTCAAAGTTTAATCAATTTTAGACACTAGAACTAGATTTAAACAGCTTCTGCAAGCCGCCCCTAGATATGCAACGGATATTATTCGGTATTCGGCCGAATATTGCAATGTATTCGGTAGAATACCGAATAGCAGATAATGATGAGAAAAAAACATAATATCGTCTTAAATAAAATTATTTTATTTGAATAACTATTTTATATAAAATATTTTAAATGAAATAATGTGAAATAAATTACAGCGAAGGACGACAAGAAATAACAAATTACAAGCGATTCAATTGGTGCCAACTTTTGCTTTGGGTGATAACAAGCGATATTTTTAGTAATACAGACCATAAGTAACCCAATCTGATTGAACGATGAAGAAATAATTCGTGTCGTGAAAAAATTAGCTCGCAAATAAAACAAATAGGGTCTTACCACAAAAAAATACTCTTCTTCAAGATTTGTTTCAAGACAAAAATGTGTTTGACGTTTCTTTTGAGGTTAAACGGTGTAATATTTTTTGTAGTGGCAAGGCTAGCCTTTGCCACTAGGGTTTGCATTGAATTCAGTTCAGTTCATTGCCATTAATTACACGTTTATAAAGATCTTATGATAAAAACAATAATGAGTCAGTGTAATTTTACTCATAAGAGTGTAGCATTTGTCACACGCACCTTGTAAATCTACTTACATTTTTTAAGTGCCTATCGGCCAAGAACGTGGCCGGTTATTCGGTATTCTGCTAAATCACTATTCGTTGCATCTCTAGTATGTCCTTCAATCATATTGCTGAAGCTTCATGTGGGATTTTTAAAGCATCTTGGGCTTATTATCTGTGTAAAGTGACTCTAAAGGTCTGTGTTTCGGTATCAACCCTAAGTTAACAACACCCAGGTCATGGATGAATATATGTGTGTGACGTCGCTGTTCCTAGCTCCCACCTCTTAGGGTATTCTAGTAGGGCCAGAAGCAATGTGTGTGCCTTTATAAAAAAAATACGTTTTTACTGAATCTACGCTAAGAGATAAAGCGTCTTAAAATAAAAACTAGCCTTTTATAATCATTTAAATACCATTCTGTTTTGGTTATCACGAACTACCAACTGAACTCAGCCGGGTAGCCAACAGATGATCCGAGAACCATGGTACCTTTGGTACTTTGCTTTGCAATCTCCAGTTTTTTACTATCGACAGATGACATCGAGTACGGCATTGACTGGAATAAACCGGAGCGCTTGGACGCCATCGGTCGAGTGTTACTTCACGGCAAAGGTCACGATCGCTGGTTCGACAAGTCGTTTAACATGTGCTTCAGTACTGACGGATATGTGAGTTTACTTTATGTGAAGTTTTACAGTATCATTTAGTTAGAACTACCGGCAAGAAGGCGAGACCTGGGAATTGTGTGCGTGCACAGGTCCGGCCAATACAACACTGATGAAGCTTACTTTGACACATTTCACACTTCGTGGAAGTCTTCTACGGACGGAGCATTCACACAAACGCATTTATCAGGGTTCGCCTTCTGGACTGTGCCCATATGTACGTTTTCTCTCCTTAATGGAAGACGAATTTCGAATGATAATTTCTGAGCAATAAGAAATTATTTTTAATATATCGCTACATTATTTCAGGAACCCCAGTATACATTTTCATGTTTCTAGGCAAATATAATTACCTGTGCTTTGTCTGTGAGTCAGCATTAGCGATTCATGAACTCTACTAATTTAATTAATTTCGGAATATCTTACAGGTTGGCTTCAATACAGAACACACCTGGTAAGTAAAGTATATCCTACTTTTCATTCCATAAAATAATTTAAAAGTAAATTGAGGTCCTGTGCAGTACGGTATTTGATTGCTAGTCGAAATAGATACTTTTTAGCCACTGTCAGAACGATAATTTTGTTCAAGAGTTGTATGAAATACTAGCATGTGACGTCGTAGTCAAATGCTGTCTTTTTAACTCAAAATTGAGCAGCGAAAATTCAGATTGAGGCACGTTTCTAGATTGATTAGACTACCTTTCAAATTTAGGGTAAGTTAAATCTTCAATATAATATTAACAAAGTAATTATGCTTTCTCGCTTTCAGGGCTGATGCACCAGTTATGGGTCACATGTGGGAATATGTAATTTGGACTGAGTTCGAGGACACGTAAGTTACACCCTCAGTTTAAGTATGAATACTAAGTATTTTTTTCAGTCTGTTAAATGAATTCATTTAACAGGCTGAAAAATCAAAGCAATTCATCTTTCAAAACAAAAGAGGCATATCATCTTATTACCCGACTGCACCGGAAGGAGGGTATTTTTTTCCGACTGTATATGACCATTAGCACGCGCTTTAGCCCAAGCGGCTAATCGATGGATTCGTCTCAGTTGTGTGAGTGACAGGCTATATAATGGCGAATGTAATGACGACACGAATGGCCGAGTCGGCCACGCCTACGAAGCCAAGGCTCCCGGGTTCGAGTCTCGGTGGGGGCGAATATTTGTTTGATGAGAATGTTTGTACCCTAGTCATGGTTGTTTTATATTTATCTATATAAGAGGCCTATGCCCAGCAGTGGGTCGATGTGGGCTGAATGTGATGATGATGATGATGATGATATAAGTATGTGTATCGTTGTCTAGTACCCAAGATACAGGGAATCCTAGTTTGGGGCTAAATCAATGTGTGTGAATAGTGTTCAAGATGTTATTATTATTATTTATTTGAGCGATAAAAACAATAGTTTGAATTTTAGATGGAAAAATGTACTTACAAAGTTATTGGTGCGGCTACTTTCATACTACGTAATCAGGTGCATTAATAAGTTTGTATTACGTGTGCCATTGAAGAAAGGATCGAACGAAACATACTAAATCATGCTTTCTCACTTGCACACTACTGCTGTCTTTAGTGTACAAGTGAGACATCATGATTTCTGTTGCTTTATTCAAATCCTTTGTCCAATGCCACACGTAATATGCAGAATCAAAAGAAAATGAAGTTTATTTTTATTATTCACGACCGACGGAAAAGAACGGTGGCGGTATATGCATTGTGTGTATGTGTGTGTGCGTATATATATGTATGTTCGTAACCATTTTCTTGGAAAACTAAGGCGCCGATTTCGATTTTTGCGCTAATCGGGTTATTTCAGAACTGGTTCTTAGATTGTAGACCACCAGGGGTCTGCAGCAGCCAGGATGGTTGACTCTTGAGGGCTTCTTAGAACCTATTTAGCCATTTCCGCTGCGGTTGTTTGTATTACAAAGATGTCATTCAACATGTGAACCAAAATTTTATTTGTGAACCAAGCTTTCATTAAAGTCTCGGGGACTTTTGTATTTTCATATCGACGACAATCTCTGTGGTGATGCCGTCGAAGCTGTGCTTCCCAAGCGAGAGGTCCTGGGTTCAAATCCTGGATGGGGAGTACGAAAAATCCTCGTTCTTGGATGTTTCCATGTTTGTCATGTCGCTGTTTCTGATTCCCACGACACGGAGAATCCTGGTGTGGGGGACCGAAGCAATGAATTTGCCAGTATAAACATAAACATTTACACAAATGCACATACATTGCTTCTGGCCCCAAACTAGGATACCCTGTGTCGTAGGAACCAGAAACAGCGACGTCACACATAAACATCCAAGACCTGGGAGTATTATTTTGCTTTACCCCCAGCCGTGGATCGAACCCGGGACCTCTCGCATGGTACGCAGAGCCACAACCGCTGCGCCACAGAGTATGTAAATGTTATGTCATGTTATATAATTATTGATGTCTCTAGTTTTATCTATATTTCAGGTACGACGCAGAAGGCAACGCCAAAGGGACGGTTCACACACCTCCTCCCGTGCCCATCCGCCTACAATGGGAACTGGACAACGAACAGATGCAAAAGTCGATTGACACTTCCTTCGCCGTCGCTCAGAAACTATTGAACGACGTGGACTTGAGGATACTTATGTACACCAAGTATGGCAAAGGTGGGTTCGACTGACTACTCTAGGGATATTATAAGAATCAGACTAGTTATAGCCGTACAAGAAAAGCTATATTTAATTAACTAATCATCTCTACGCGGATGACCTTCAGATCTATCGTCACTTCTCTCCTGATGATGTAAATTCCGCTGTGGAAGCGTTAAACGCTGACTTGGCTGGTATTAGTGGATGGGCATCGTCATTTGGGTTGCTGGTTAATCCGAATAAGTCCCAGGCCATGATTATAGGTACCAGACACTCTTTAAACACGTTGCAGCAATTGTCTGTCCCTTCTGTAACTTATAACGGTACTGTAATCATGTATAGCGATAAAGCTAAAAACCTGGGTGTCATCTTTGATAATCAATTGTCCTGGTCAATGCATGTTAATGAGGTCAGCAGGCGAGTTTACGCAACTTCTCATTCCCTCAGGAGACTTCAGAACTTTCTTCCTCGCCAGACCAAAATAACTCTCGCTCAGTCCCTTCTTCTCCCCCTCATTGATTATGCTGATGTTTGCTGGGTGAGCGCAAATGAAGAACAACTGAACAAACTCGAACGACTTCAAAATCTCGGGATTTGGTTCATCTTCGCACTGTGCAAGTATGACCACGTATCTCAGCATCGCAGGGAGCTGAAGTAGCTACCGATTCGGCTTCGACGGGACTCTCATATCCTGTGTTTCCTTGATAATATTTTGTGGAACCCTCGTTACCCTAACTTCCTACGTGATCGCTTCGAATTTCTTTCTTCAAGCAGGCCTCGGAAAACTCATATGGCGTCTACGCTCAAAGCTCCAGATCGCTCCACTGCAGCCTACGAGCACGGGTTCAGAATCCGAGCCGTACGACTGTGGAATGAGCTTCCTTGCACTACCAGGGACAGTCGATCTCTAAATATATTCAAAAACCGGCTAAAGAAGCACTATCTCTCCCTTTCCAGTTAGATAATATAATAATAATAATAATAATAATACCTTGGACACCTTTTACACACATTGATCTAGCCCCAAACTAGGATTCCCTGTATCTTGGGTACTAGACAACGATATATATACTTATATAGAGAAATATTATACTTAGATAAATAAACAACCATGACTAGGGTACAAACATCCATTCTCATCAAACAAACATTTGCCCCCACCGGGACTCGAACCCGGGACCCTTGGTTTCGTAGGCAGCGTCACTACCGACTCGGCCATTCGGTATTATTACACGGTTTATTCATATTTTTACGTTGTATTTAAGTAATTGTGTATGCAGTCTATTTTTAGCAATTAGGGTTATCAGTATAATACATACTGTTTGTAGTATATATTAGTCGTAGTATTTATAGAGTTTTATTGTACGCGCAGGTCTTCCCCCGCTCAAACATCACCTCTCCTACCATCTTGGTTTGCTGGAAGAAATCTCTTTTGAGAGATAAGCTCGCCTTTGTACATGTTTTTTTCTATTATAAGTTATCTGTATGACTGTTTTGTGTAGTACAATAAAGAATTACAAATGAACTAGCTGTAACAAGTAATAAAACTGGTATCTCCAATTCACCTGTTAGTGCAACTAAACATCAACAAAATAATGTATTTACCTCATCAAACCTGAGTGCTAAACTCCAAAACAAGGATTTATTTTCATCATTGGTGCTAGATTAATAAAGTTTTCGTTAAAATAAAGCAACAGAATACAGCCTTCCGCCATGTTATGTTGAACACCATCAGAGCGGAAATTACGTCAGTGCAAAGCCATAGATGTACGACAGTTTAGACAAAGGGGTTTCGTTTCGTTTTGACGCCCCGAATGGCCGAGTCGGTAGTGACCCTGCCTACGAAGCCAAGGGTCCCGGGTTCATATTTGTTTGATGAGAACGGATGTTTGTACCCTAGTCATGGTTGTTTATCTATCTATGCATAATATTTGTCTTTATAAGTTTGTGAATCGTTGTCTAGTACCCAAGATACAGGGAATCCTAGTTTGGGGTTAGATCAATGTGTGTAAATAGTGTCCAAGGTATTATTATTATTATTATAATCATTTTCAAACTCTTCACTCACAGACGACGCCATGACTTCCGAAGCGTTTTCGGCGGAAGTTGTAACTTGAAACCTATGTATCATGTTTCTAACTAATCCTTTATTTTTATCAAATATGATTGAAATAGTAATAAAGTTTTTTATTTACTCATAATAACAGTAACAAATTAACTTAATTAAACTACAAGGTATAACCAACTAAACTAAAATAAAAAAATCGCCCAGATCGCTGCCGGGCGGGAGGGTGCCGGGGGTTATCACAACGTCTTATGCCGATTCCAATTAGGAACATAATTTTATTCACAAAATTACCTTGACCGTCTCAAAACAAGTCTTGGTATTAGGTAAATTAAGCCCATTATGGCGAATTGGAATGGAAATGGTTGCCATGGTGATGTTCTTGTTTTGAACCTAATTTGAATCGGAAAAAGATTGTGGTCCCCCCCCAAACGCTGGCACCGTTACCTCGCTGTATCGCAATGCTGATGCTTTGAGCGAGATAGGTGCCAGCTCTCTGGTCTCCTGACGCTTCGATTAGCCGCTTAGATATATCTTTGAGGGCTCGTCGAGCGTCAGGTCCCCAATAATAAATGTATATCTTCTTCAAAATCACATACCAGGTGAATTCATATACAACAAAAATAAATGTTGATACAAAGCTATACATCATTCACGCCGTTTGTGCGTGAAAAGGGGGTACCATTCGCACCTCTAGGTGCTTTTAAGCATCTCTAGATACCTAAAAGGTAAAACGCTCTCACGGGCGTCGTCACTGTAGTAACAAACCTAACAAATAAAGCAACACATTAATATCGCCAGAGAAATGTCCATTTTCGGAATGTATCCAAATCACGTTGGGATGGCACTATTTTAGTTATGAAGTCGATGTCGTTGGGTTACTAAAAATTTACACGACAAAAAGAACGTATTGAATAAGATAGGTTTAAGGTTTAAGACGTTTATTTCTCAAAAAGAATTACAAATTCACTTACATGAGAAACAGAGTATTGTCTAAGTAGGTGTTAACATACTTCACAGCATGCGCAATTATCGTCAAAATACAATATATAGAGGGTAGTCCTAAAACAAGAAGAAACAGAAACAAGATTGTAAGGTAGTGGTTACATTGAGCTGACGGCAAATAAAAATTTAAACTAGACATGAATCATTAATATAAATTTTAAATGGAATGTTATCAAGTATACACAGCAATATATTTTTATTTTTTAAGCAAAGAAAAGTCCTTTAAAATGTGCAATTTGAGTAGTTTTTTAAAAACAGACAGTGACTTGGCTTCTTTAATATCTTTCGGCAACTTATTATACATACGAGCTCCTTCAGCTATTATACTACTATTACCGTAGTTAGTTCTGTGGCGTTGTATGTGGATATTATTAGCTTGTCTTGTTACGCGTGTTTGCATTTGCATTTTTTTTGTGAAACATATTTGGGTGTGAATATCTTTAGTCAAAATTTTTCGTATTAGTACACAGTTATTGTATTTGTATGTTTGAGCTATGCTAAATATTTTAGTTTCTTTGTAGATTTTAGTGGATTCTGTTAGATAATCATAATTAAATAATATTTTTACAACCTTGTTTTGAGCAATTTGCAGAGAATGTATGTTTGTTTTTGCAGCTGATCCCCACACTTCTATCAGGTATTCTATGTGGGGTTTAACAAGTGAGTTGTAGATCATGTAGCGGACATGCTTTGGAAGACATCGGTTAATTCCACGCAATGCCCCTGTGAGAGATGTGAGTTTGGATACTATTTTCTTTATGTGTGATTTCCACGTGAGACCATTATCAAGAGTGAGGCCGAGATACTTTTCTTCTTTGCTAATTTGACGACCTTTTTAATCAAATTAATGTTTTATTTGTCACAATCAAAGTGAAATTATCGTCGCTAGAAACATCTAAGGAAGTTTCTCCGACTTCTTTGATAAAATCCTCCATCTCTTTTTTATAAACAAGTTTTTTGAATCTTTTTAATGTCAGAATTGTTTGTACCTACTTTTCTGGTGAGTTCTCGTGCTTGAGAATGGACCATCAGTCTTTCCTTTTCATACGTCATGATGAAGATGTAACTGATGCCATTCTAATACGCCAGTGGAAGTACAAGCGTCAACGTGAGCGATATAGGGCTTCTGCGGGTACGCGGTACGCCACATTTTCGTCTACTTGGTCTTTCCCCTGTGGCCATCGCAACCTGACGCGAACTACAGGGTCACATTTAAATAGCTGATCAAATTTTGGGGAATGTTAGTATCCGTTATTATGAAAACATTCCCTTGGACGGTAATGATCGAAATTTTGGGTCTCCCATAGTAACTTGTAATCAGATGGTCGGTAGGCTTATTATGTTCAGAATCTCTTTCACATTGACAAAGCAACTAATGAAAAGACAGGTCGTTTAATATAAACAGCTTTTTGAAATGGGTTCCTAGATGTCAGGATAGGGTCAATGTTCTGCGAGAGGTTTTTTTTTCATTTGCGATCATTTGTTTCTTGGGGAAAGTTGTTCAGAGTGATGGGTACACATTCCCCTAAAACGATCTGCCAATTAAATGCCCGAACCGTCCGTGGCCAGCGGTATTCGCACATCGGAAACGATCATGAGGTTAGCAACGGTCGTGACGGATACTGGATGGGCGTCCGTTTCTATGCGGCATTTGTTGCGGAAGCTTCCGTGTTTCGGATGACACGTAAGCTGTAGGTCCCGTCTACTATCGCTACTCGGTGGTAGCACTCGTACAGCTGTGTCAGAGGCCCTAATAGGGTAGCTTGAAAACATCTGACTGTAGGGTCAAATTCAGATTCATTTTTTATTGAATATAAATAAATAAATGATCTTATTCAACGTCAAAATTATACTTACTTATAACTACAAGTAAATTTTTTGTACAAAAAAAGAGACTACAACGTTTCGGAAGGTGGGCCTCGGAAGAAACGGCAAGAAACTCCCCCATACCTTCTTTTAAAAAAAGTGACTTCACAACAGGTACTACTTGTTTCGGTCTAAGGAAATTCGCCGGCGAGTGATAGACTTGATCCATCGCCCCTCGTCGAATTTCTGTGCGCTGAGATGGTATGGGTTGGCCACTAGCCTGACAACCCTCCATCAAGTCAGCGTGGTGGAGTATGGCTCAGTTTTACTCATATGCGGGTAAAGACCCGTGCCCCTCGCTGGGGACAGTAAAAGGCCTACATTAAACATATACCCCACAGGCTTCATGAAGAAATGCCGCGTGTCCCCCGACGCGTACGTCCAGATGGTGCTCCAGCTGTCGTACTACCGCGACGCCGGCCGCTTCTGCCTGACGTACGAGGCGTCGATGACGCGCATGTACAGGGAGGGCCGCACCGAGACCGTGCGCCCTTGCACCGTGGAGAGCTCCGCGTGGGTGAAGGCGATGTGCGACCCCGCCGCCTCGGTGAGTGAATGGGATAAGCCCGCCTTTGTGGCCCGAGAGGTCCCGGGTTCGAGCCCCGGCTGGGTAAATAGAAGAAAAAAAACAGGTCTTGGATGTTTGTAAGTGTATGATGTCGCTGTTTCTGGTTCCCACGGTGTGGGAACCAGAAACAAATCCTAGTGTGGGGCCAGAAGCAATGTATGTGCCTGTATGTAAATGTTTGTTTGTGACACTAGTTTTAACCGACTTCAAAAAGTCCAACAAACGCGGGTCAAACACGCACACGGAGGGTTCCGAACAAGTACATTACATAATAATTCACCTAACTAAAAACGTTAATAAGCCTACTTCAATTCCTCACCCAACAGTCGGGGTGCGATGTCGTATACACGAAAATGAGGCTACCGAATCTGCTTGTCTGTCAACTCCACGACACGACTTATTATGCGACATAAACGAATATACGGCATTTACAGCCAGAATTCATCAGTTAATATACAATTTTGATTACAAGGATGACATCATAATTACAGTTTTTTTTTAAATTAAGAAATCCAACTAAAAGACCGATTTCAAATTTAAAAAATGGGACAAATCTGGGAGAGGTCACCATTTCAAATTTTCATTTTATTTTTAAATCGGTTCATAAAAAATACCAGTATCAAGATAGCCACGGGTAACCATTATGAAATAAATGAAAAATGCAACTGAATTTAGAACTGCCTCCTCTTTAGGGTTCCGTAATCGAAGGGTGCCAAACGGTACCCTATTACTAAGACTCCGCTGTCCGTCCGTCCGTCTGTAAGTCCGTCAGCGGGCTGTTTCTAATGAACATGAGTTGAAAATTTCACAGAATGTGTATCCCCATAAGGAAACCGTTCGTTTGGTAGGCCGACTCACAATTGACCGTTTATTATAATATACATGATAACAAAAACTCCGCCATGTCCCCCCAGGTGCAACACCGCATGGAGCTCCTCACGAAGGCCGTCCACCGCCACCAGATCGGCTACCAAGACGCGATGTGCGGCCAGGGCGTGGACCGCCACCTCTTCTGCATGTACGTGGTCTCCAAGTACCTGGAGCTGGAGTCGCCGTTCCTGCAGGAGGTGTTCAACGAGCCGTGGAGGCTGAGCACCAGCCAGACTCCTCACGGTCAGTGGCGCTGCCTTCTAAGGACTGTGTTTCCAGGCGATTTTTTACACATTCTAGTGTGTTTCATTAGGTTCAGATCTGCTCAGGCCTATTCTCCTGGCCAATACCCTGATGCTGGTCTGAAGATGACCTGTCGGTAAGAGAGAGTACAGCGAAAGGATAGTGACAAGCGAGTGTTTACTTCCAAATTACTTTATTTTACTGACATCTGACCTGTAACTGGCCTAACTATGCCCTGCATGTAGATTCCGATCTGCTACCAAGCCTATACGTCTCACTGTCAGTTGAGCTGTGTTTCCATGGGTTTTGCGTGCATAAACATTTACTGTGTTACCACAAAAAATATTAAACAGCGTTTAACCTCAAAAGAAACGTCAAATCCCATACGTTTTTTTAAACCGAATCTGGCCACCGCTTATATAGTTCACACGTGATACGTTAATAACGACACGCTATCAATTTTATAAATATAGCACATTTTTGTACCCATCGAGGGATACAGACGCCTTTGCCCGGATCTGATGAAGATTGCGCCATACTGCAGCACGGGTCGGGTCGCTCAGTGCGGGTCGGTGGAGGGGTGTTATGACTACTTAATTAATACTACCAAGAAGCTCTAGTAGCCGCAGCAACCTGCAGCTTAACGTGTCATCGGAGGCATGGAAAATCCGATAATGTACTTAAGATTACTTATCTCATCGGTACATGGTCAGGTTCTCCTGCGTGAGAAGCAAGCATGTAACCCACTAGACCATGGAGGTTTTCAGTTAGCTCGGAGTCAACATCACGTATCCAATATCAATAACGTACAGAGGTGGCTGAGGCAAACTAAATTGACGCATAACTGGGTCACTAATCCTCCTCCATTCCTAACTTTCCGAAATTATATTCATTCATTCAGCTTCAAACCGACATATTCTCCTTTACGGGGGTGGCAGCGGCACACTTCTACCCAAGTTTAGCCAGTAATTCAAAATACCATTTGCGTGCCATTTAGCCAATCAGCTGTAACTAAGACAATAAAAAGATAAGCTTGCCTTTGTATTGTAATTTAAATTTTGAGGGTGCCAAACGGGACTGTATAACTAAGCTTCCACTGTTCGTCCGTCTGTATCTTATGTTTTAGGAGAGTATTTACATTTTCACAGAATGTGTATTTCTGTTGGCGCTACATTAACAAATACTGAACTCCATGCGTTTTTGTAAATTGAAGGGGGTCCGTCCCTATACAGAAGACAAGTTTTTTTTCTTGCCTACCGTTGCCTACCATTTGCCTACTATAACTCTGTTTACCATTTAGACTCGCATTTGACCGAATGTTATTTGTCTGTTAACCATTGTTATGTGCAATATAAAGGCAATAAAGTCCAAACAAGAGGCCACCAAGTCATATCCCCCCTATTTACCATCAGGTTACTGTACCGCTTATTATCCACCTATTTACTACCCTAATATCACTAAAGGTCTCTGTCAGCGTTATTATAGCACCTTTGTAGAACGTAGGCGATAAAATGTTTTATCGATTTTTATATTTTCTAAATTTTTTAAGTTTTTTTTTATTTTCCGCAAATATTAACATATCGTTAGAATTTTTTTTTGCCGCTTCTCTTCATTGTACCAATGTGGGAGAAAAAGGGCGAATAAACTCGCACAGATTTATTTTTAGATCTCTTAAATATAGGTTTTGTTTAACAAGTACAAATAAAACATACGTTATAAATAATATGCAGAATAAATTACATTATTTACAAAATTATTCTAAATTAAAATTATAGTTCTGCAATATCCCTTTTTAGATAAAGTGGTTTTTATATGGTTTTAAATTTTTCTCTTTTTTCACTCTTTTAAATTTAAAATTGCTCCTATGGCAATTTCAACATCTTCAGAGGTATCTTGTCGTAGTAGAGAATGCATTAACCCTTGAAAGAATTGCTAACTATAGTTTAAACTAGGGCGCAACTAGTCTGTGATTATTTCTTAGGTTATCTATTACAGCAATCGCTTATTTTGGAAGATTTAAGGTTATTGCGTACATACATTATATTTTCGAAAATACAGTTATTATGTCATGTATGTATGTAAGGTACCCCTTATACCCCCGTAATACAGATGGTTATACTACCTGTTCTTGTAGCCTTCATACCACCTTAGGATCTCGTTTATTAGTTTTTTTTTATTAGCTGTCTATCTATCTATCTATCTTATTTGCTCTTATACCACTCTGTCTTTTGCCTTGGCGCCTGTTGTTTTTTGGGATGATTCTCATAACTCCCTCTCCGCACCCCAGGTCAGACCAGCAAGTTGGACCTGAAGAAACAGCCAGAGTGTATCAGCGCAGGCGGAGGCTTCGGCCCAGTGGCTGACGACGGCTACGGCGTGTCCTACATCATAGCCGGCGAAGAAACGATATTCTTCCACATCTCCTCGAAGAAGAGTTGCCAGATCACCGTAAGTACAGGCTGCGCGACGTTTCTTTGGCGTTGAGTGAGCTGTCACCTCTCTCTATCTCTCTCTCTCTCTCTCATCCTAACACTATGCAAAAGGGAGAAACTGTACCCCTTAATGTACAAGAAGCGAAACCAAACGTCATTAAATATTAACCTTTTGACCGCCATACATCAAATAAAAAATGTGTCACTCACACGCCAAACATGTTTGCTAAGGCTATGCAAAATACAACTTAATAGGTGAAACCCACCCCGAAACAGAAAGCGTATAGAACATAAAAATACTGAAGACCGAGTCCTTTCCAGAGCAGTCCCCCAACTGACGCTGTGGGCAAAACGAGAACTAAAAGTCGCATATGTAAATATTGTATTGACACTAATAGACACTCCAACATTAAACAACACGAGAATATGTGTGTTGTTTAATGTTGGAGTTTATCACTAGAACTGCAAGGTTGAATATCGCTGTGTGTAAACGTAATCTAGTTTGACAGAAATAGGCGTTCGTAGATAGGTATATGGCATTGATTTTTACAAATCGGACCCGTTTTACCTAGCGATTTATTCCATTATCGTAAAGGCTTGAATGATTCTGTAATGAAATATCATAGATACAGCGAGAATGCTCTATTACAACTGTATTAACTACTCAAAAACCGGGGGCAGTTGGGACGGATCGCGATTTCGAACCCTTTGCCATGGTAATACAATTTAAAACCTATAACGGAAATGTGGCGTTAGCTAACGCCGGTGGTAACTGAGGGGTTAAGTAATGTTCTAGCTTTCTTTGTTCCGAATGAAATTTTCTGAACAACTTTCTTTAGAATTTAAGCACAAATGCAAATTTCTTTCTTTGTTCTTTCTTATCGCCGGTCGTGTAGGCCAGTAAAATTGAGCCAGCTTAAAATTGCGTGATCTACTCTAGGAGAAAATCATTTAACATTTAATTTCTTCTCGTTTCAGTCGTCATCGAACTTTGTCAAGCAAGTGGAGCAGTCACTGGCCGACATACAGACCCTGTACAATGAGTATAATAAGCTCAATAACGGAGTGAAAAACAGCAAATAGGTAGAGTATTTAACGCCTGCCTCAGGAGAGTAACGAATGGTCCGAAATCTAAGTCGCTGTAGCAAGTCGCCTTGTCCGTGACTGTACCTCAAATACCTTCAACACCCCAAGATTGTGTATTTCCCTTCCTCATCGCACCGTGGAAATCGCAAACCAATGTCCTTTAGATGACTGGCTTGAACGTGTATATTTCGGCCAACAACCGGTGCTAACTACTAATGTAGTCGTGATTTGAGAGATGTGGAAAAAAAATCACTTGCGGTCATCCAAGTACTCATACAGTACACCAAAAGTGGTTCTTACAATTAGGTTAATTGCGTCAAAAACCTTGCTTACTGACCATTTGGAACTAACCCGCTACTTTTACTCGTGCTAGGATATTTTAAAACTTTTTGTTGTTGTTGTATTTTGTAGTCTATAAATCAATTATTATTATTACAAAGTACTGTTTCGCTTGTATTTATAAATATTACTGTCGGCTGTAAGTATACACTTTTTAAAACGTTTACAAAACATTTATGTTAGCAGTGATTTGTGTGCTTTTAAAATATGGTATTTTATAATAATGTAAAAGAAAAAACGAAAATGTAAATGACAGTTAGACACGAATTTGAACTGTATTAGCACAAAAAATAACGAATCATTATATAATTGTGAAATATGTCCAGAACTAGCGATGTGTTTCATTTGACACGCCGCTAACTAGCGATGTGTTTCATTTGAAACGACGCTTACAAGCGATGTGTTACATTTGACACGCCGCTTACTAGCGATGTGTTACATTTGACACACCGCTTACTAGCGATGTGTTACATTTGACACGCCGCTAACTATTTTTGTTTAAAATCTGACAGGCCGCCGACTTGCTATGATTTACATTTGTAAGAAAGCGATAGTCGGCTGCTCACTGACTGAGCTATGAGAACATAATCTTTACCCCCATCACAAATTCACAACGTCGCGCTAAAGGAGTTATCATTTCAAAAACGACCATAGTTTCCTAATATAGACGTCCTGTCACAGAAAGGCTTCACCATAATGTGAAAGGGACGCATGTCTGTACAGACGAAGATCGCCTTTGACAACCTTTCGTAAATTTTCTGTTATTGAAATTTATCTTCACGTCATTGTTACAGTTGTGAACTACGGGTATGGCACCGAACGGTTTATTTTAATTTTAACTAAGATTAACGTATATTGAATTGAATTATGAATTAAATATAATTATTTTGTATTCAAATATGACACAAAAATCATGTAAGTAGACAATTTTAAAGCATTTTAAAATACATCACCAGTTTTGTAACAGACTTTTATAATTATTGTCATATTACATCATAATATTTTTTATATATTTATTGTTTAGATAGATTTAATGTATCTCTCGTTAAGGTAGTTTTGAGTGTGCTAAGTATAAATTGAAACTAACAAATAAGTGGTAAGAAACGTAAAACAAACATAAAGTTATTGTGGTATGTCCAAGCAATGGGGATGGGGCACCAAAATGAAATCCAACAATATGTCAATAATTTACCGATCAACAAGTAATTATAATAATCTCCTGAATATACCTACAACAGTAAAAGGTGTCTTTTGGTTTGTTGACCTGGGGAATTTCAATGAAATGCCATGAATGCTAAGTAAAAGTGTTCCTGTATTCATCAATGAAACTAATAAAATGGTTGGATGTTGGATGAGTTATCCATCTAAATATTGTGGCCATTTTGACCATACCACATTTTTTTATGAAATAAACGAAGATAAAAATATTTGACATTTTATAAAAATTCAGAACGGCGGATAACACATGGATTACGCGTTACCGCAGATCTTTAATTCACGGGTATTAACACACCATAGGTAGGAAAAGTGTCCGGATTTCTCAAATTGACCAAGTTGCTTCATATACACTCTACTATCGTATGCGACACAAAGGTGCTATTCGGAGGCTCATTAACCGTTACATAAATATATGAAATCCGAATAAACAGTTACATATGTGGTATAAACTGTTACACGGCGCCTAATCACAAGGCGTTATGCCTTACGTAACATAAATAAAATACAGACTGGTAATATTCCTATATGAATTTGAAGACGTCCAACCTAATTTAAATTTATAAATAGTCCAAAAGTGCTGCGTGGGGCAAATGCTTGCTTTATTCATACGAATGCAATTTGTTTTTATCGGACACGAATTTTTGTATACATACTGAGGGGGAGTCTTCTTGAATGGTCTGAACTTCAAGTCATCAAACCTTATTTTCTACCCATCAAACCTTAAAAATTCTTAGTTTTGATTTTTCTCGTGGCATATAGACAATATTTAGGTATAAATATGTCGTAATAAACGGACACACCTCACAGTGTTTAATCATGAATAAAGATCTGACCGTTAAAGAAGATAGACTCCACATATACATATACTTCTAATTGTAAGAAGAGGCAATCACATCGTTTTTAGGCTTTGTATAGTCTTCTTTAGAGAACTGTAATTTGATATGTATGTCAGTTAGCAATTATACATTCGCCTTGTTCATAAACGTATAATAAACTTATTTTAACTATAATGACATTATAATTCATTTGTATTTGTCTGTCACTTTGAAATTTGTGTTTGTGAGAAAAGGACAAAGGACATTTTAGCTATCATAGGTTTGATAAGTTTTATCAATAAGGAGGTTCGTCACGTAATAAGTATTGTAGGCTTTAGCCAGCTTAAGTTGCAAGTAAATTGAATGCCAAAATAATGTGGTGCGTGAACAGACCTACTTAGATTAATTACCTACAAAGTATATTACATGCTCGTAATTAAACAACATTTCGGTAATCTTTGAGACAAAATTACTTGTACAAGTTCGTTCTGATTGTCTCCTTACGCACTTTATATCTCTGATCAATGCATTTTATACTTAGGCGTTACGTGTATTGTTTTGAAATGTTATATATTGTTTTGTTTTTTATTACCAAAATTTATCGTCAACGACTAACGACTAATATCAGATTAGAATGGTATAAGACTATGTGGTACCACAGGGTACTCATCCCATACAGGTTAGAATTAGTAATCCAGAGATGGCGCTGGGAGAAACGATTGCAATTTAAACGCCAGTTAACGTCTCTATATGACGCTAGGCGCTAATTTAAGAATGTAAAACACTTTTATAGAATTGCAAGTAGGTTGGTCTTTATTTATCCTGTTAAGTATTTATAATCTATTAAATGTAAATAAAAGTATCAAATAAAAATCAGTTGTTGTTCGCTTGAAATTCAATCTCATTCGTGGTATTTACAATATGTCAGTAGTGCTGCACCCAGCGATATAGGCCTCGAACGAAAGATGCTTTCGTACCATCTATGATTATGCCGATGGCAATTTTGTTCTTCGTGGTCTTTCTGTATTAGTATCATATTATAGTATGTGGTGATATTCAAGGTCCCTAAATATATTGTGTCAGTATAATAAATAAAATTGCATTAGGGCGTGGGGCCTGACTATACAGTCAGGCCCCACATATATAGGCAACCACACATTGTATTGACACATTTTGTGTCAATACAATGTGTGATTGCCTATATAGATCTGGTGCCTCACGATGTTGTTAAATATGACGCGCGCCATTGACGAAATACTGGCGAGAGTCAAATAAAATAAAGTTGCTATATATCAATATTTATATTGGCCCAAATATAATCTTACTCCTTACTCCTGTTCCTGTTAGAACTATTAATGAGTTCAACGAGGCGAGCTCATCTCTTATTAGAGATAAGCTCGCCTTTTTACACTATTGCTATGTAAGTCTTGTTGTCTATATGTGTGTGAGCAATGAAGAAATCATAAATTATGGGGCTAGATTTTCACCAGTGCCGTTTCTAGACCATATGTAGTAGGTAGTCGTTGACGTGTAGGTATGAACAATTTCCAATGTTTTGACCAAGATTTGAGAATTTTACTACAATATCTTTTGATTGTTAAAATGTAAATAAACGTAAAGTAACAACTGCACATTGTTTTAATGTAGATAATAGACAAAGATCTAGCAACACTCAAGAAAATCCTTCGTTCTTTATTATTTACTAGCTGACCTCGCGGACTTCGTACCGCCAAACAGAATGGTGAGTGAGCCTACAAAGGCACCTATGCTGGCACCCGCTTGGTGGCGCTGGCGTAGTTGAGGGCAAAGAGCTTCATTCATCTGAGGATAGGTGCAAAAACACGTCACGAGATCGTTCAAATAGACTTGACACCGGCAAAATCACAGAGTAGTTATTGTTGTGAGTGCAATATTTCCATCAAATGAGGTTAGGATGCCGTATAATGAAGAAGTAAATATAATTAACGCCTGTCAGATAGACATTCTCCAACTGCATCAGCGCCATCTGCAATGAGGTTTTCAGACTTGCGGAAGATGGCGAAGTTACATTGCCTTTTTCAGATATTTTTTTCCGTGCATATTCCCTATATTTTAATAGTTATTCTGCTATTCGGGGCGGAGACGAATCAAACAAATAAGAGGTCATCAAAATCATTCTAGCCTTTCTTGAGTTATAAGTGGTGTAACTAACCCCACTATGTTATACTACTCTGTCAAGAAAGTACCGGGAAAAGATCAATAATACACAAAATGTTAGTTATTCATCTAAATTTATTTTATCGCCTTCAAAGTATGCTCCTTCAGAAACGATACACTTACGCCAACGAATAGTCCGATCATCAAAAAAAAAAATAAACGCTTTTTCCGGAATTGAGTTCAGTTCTCGTCACGAATTCTCCTTTATGTCTTCTACCGAATGAAAACGTGTGCCACGAAGTGGTAATTTGAGTTTAGGAAAAAGGAAGAAGTCGGCTGGAGCCATATCTGGTGAATAAGTTGGTTGCTCGATAGTAGATATTTGTTGAGGTTTTGGTCAAAAATTCGTTTACAATTATGGCCTTGTGCGAAGGCGCATTATCGTGATGCAAAATCCAAGAATTTTCTTTCCACAAATCTGTCCTTTTTCGCCGAATTTGCTCTCATAAACGCCGCATTACGCTCAAATAATATTCTTTATTTACCGTTTCACCTTCGATAGTCAAAGAAAACAGTCAACATGACTTTAACTTTTGATCGACTTTGGCGTGGTTTTTTCGGTTTCGGTTCAGTTGGGAGGCGCCACTCCGAAGCCTGTTGACTAGTTTGCATGTCAAACTCGTCAACCCACGTCTCGTCACCAGTAACAATGCGTTTCAAGAATGTTGGGTCGGAATTGACTCGTTCTAGCATGTCCTCAGCGACTCTTATGCGATTGAGTTTTTGGAGAAAATTCAGGTCTTTTGGGACCAGCCGAGCAGCAACATGTTTCATACCCAAGTGATTATTTAAAATGGTGCGGATCGACTCGTGAGACACAGAAAGTTCAGCGGCTATCTCTCTCAAATTTGAATAAGGATGTTCAGTCACTATAGTCCTTCACTTTTGCGACGTTAACTTCAGTTGAAGATATTGATGGCCTACCAGAGCGAGGCAAATCTTCTATCACATCTCGACCGCTTTTAAACGTTTTGTACCACTCATAAGCACGTGTTTTTGATAAAGTCGATTCACCGTAAGCCTTCTGTAACATTTTCAGTGACTCCGAACACGAAATTCCGTTGGCGATGCAAAATTTAAGACAAACTCTTTGTTCGATATTTTTGTCCATAGTGAAATTCGCAGTACACACTGGATATGATCTAACTAAAAACAGCACTATAATAAATATAAACAACAGATGCAACTCAAAATCCGCGCCAAAATGGAAAACAGGTGTGCCAATGAAACAGCAAAAAAATAAACAAAAAAAATAATTCGGAATCATAGACAAATTATCCATTCCCGATACTTTTTTGACTGAATGTATATAGAAATGAAAATGAATTTTATCATGAATATAAATACGATCGTTGATTTTCCAGGTGATCAAAAAATACGTCCGAACTTGGTTTCGAACCGTAAGAGGTATCTACCTCAAAATTTGCGAAATGATTTTGATTCACAGGCATAATAAAACGCGTCTCTTGTATGGAACCCTCTTCTTTAATGTATAAAACCTAGTAAATTATTTGTTGCTGGAGCGACAACAGAAATATACATTTAAGGAACTCTGTGGTGCTGAGGTTGTGGCTCCCAATGAGCATGCGAGAGGTCCGAGAGGGTTCGATCTCCGGCTGGGAAAAAAACCCATGGTATTGGATGTGTGTGACGCCGCTATTTCTATTTCCCACGACACAGGGGTATCCTAGAGTGGGGCCAGAAGAAATGTATATGCCTACAATTTAAAGTTTTTGTTTACGTTTCTGTTTATATTCTGTGTAAATTTCAATCTATAGCTGCCGCCAAGTAACTTGGCTTCTGAGCGAGCTCCGACCTTTCCCTTTCTCTCCCCGCCATACACAATGCGAGAAAAAGAAGTTGCGCTTGCTCCGAGGCAGAGTTGCTTGGCGGCAGGTATACATATAACGTTTCATGAGATACAACCCGCTGCCCGACGGACGTCTGCCGTTCCAGATTCGCTTTCTCTCTGAGTAAGGGCGTATAAATCAGGGAAGTGTAATAATGAGCATCTCTAATTAGGGCCCAAGGGCACCCTTTCCTTAAGAGCCCTGACTCAGGTTAATTTGATAGCCGTTTATGCCTTAACTACATTTCACAGCCAGTTCAACTAAGTTTATGTCAAACCGACATATGGAGTATGGAAAAAACTGTCGCATTTCTTTAATTTTCGTTCAATTTCGGTTTGTGATTAAGGGGTAGCTAAGGTTTGTATTTAAAAAGAGTATAGCTGAAACCGCGTCTAGCATAGATACAGCATATTGCTATGAAGGATTTGGTATTGATTTCAATTCCCTGAATATGCAAGGACTTTCGCCCGGTGTAGAAACTGTGTACAAAAGTATTGGGCATTAATGCAAGGACGTTAAGGGTCTCGTAATATGCACCGATAATTGTGCAGCACTGTTACCGGGAAGCAACTAGCGCTGCAAAACTGTGGATCAGAAAAAGCTCTTGTGAATAGACAAAATCGAAGACAACCTATGTTAATTAAAATGGCGGATGGAAAATAGAAAATGTATAATAAAATAGCAGTTTTGATCAGTGCCGCCTCACTCATACAAAAACAAACTCATGAGTAGGAAAATATAGGGTTTCTGTTCACATCATAAATAAAACTTGGTGATAACTTAAGGTGGTGATGACCGTATAGACAGTGCAGAAATTCTACGAGAATGCCAAGTCCTGAGTCGCAAGTTAATTATAAACTCGGACGAGTACAACGCAATGCTGGCGAGAAGAGGTGTCAGCCAACGTCCACTGTCCGTACGGCGCGTTCGCAAATTCAAATAAAAAAATATAAATAACTCTTACAGATTGATTTACAGATCTCTTTTAAAAATTGCTTGTGCTTAATTAATACAAATATTACAATATGAATTATTATAACAGCAAGGTCTGTGTTGAGCCAGATAAACCCTATACAGTCCCGTCATTTAAGTAATCTTGAACATTGTAAATCCCTTTTTCGACAAAGTCGCTTTAACATGGGTTTTAAATTGCTCAAAAGGCAATTTCAAGATCTCTTGTTGTAGTAGAGAATGCACTGAACCTTGAAAGAAGGTGACTCGCGAAGGTTGGCAACCTTCGCGAGTCTAAACCGGGGCGCAAGAGTCGGTGATTATTTCTTAGGCTAAAATTACTGCTATCGCTAAGTTTCGAAAATTTTGTAAGGTTCTTGCGTACATACATTAAATAAAAAAACTCTCTTAAGAAGTCTGTGCGTTTGAAATCATAAATTGCTCGAATAGCTCTTTTCTGTAAAATGAAAATAGTTTGAATATCCGCTGCTTTCCCCCACAAGAAGATACCATAGGACATGCCACTATGAAAGTAACTAAAATACACGAGCCCAGATGTAGCCACATCCGTGTTTTGTCTGATGTTCCTATCAGCGTTCCACTCAGCTTACTTAGTAAAAAAGGTGTTTTATTATTAATTCACCACCATTTCTTTCGCTAAAATTAAAATGTCTTCTTCGTTCGTTCACTTCGTCTTTATTTTAATAATGAAATAGCTTATGGTCAGCAACTTATTCTATTGTAAACTTGTAATTGGCCAGGACTCCACGTGACAGTTTGAACCTAGTGTGGTGTCCACAAGTAACCTGTATGTTTGTAAAGTTAGATAAAAGTTTGGTATTTGCATTGGAATGCCTTGGCGGCCCACTCCGTGGCGTACGTTTGTGTTTGTGTGCGTAGACATACTTTAATAATGTGCTGAGCTCTTAAAACCAAGATAATTAAAGAGTTATCAAATGCTGTTACTGGTATTCTCTCGAAGCATTCGGTTATGTACATTCGTTTTACTTATACTAGTAAAACGAATGCAAGTTTTTACACAACGTAGTGAAATTTAATAATCAACATAAATAATATGCTTTTATTCAGAACCAATCCAGCAATTCAATATCGACGGATATTCTGTACTAGCATTCTAATGCCTTAGGTTAGGAGGCATCGAGTCGTAGGTCATACATAGCAAAGGATTACCAAGCTGCTTTACTATAAACGTAATGTAGTATATACGAATAATTAGTAGACTGTACACCTCGTGCCGTATGCACGGTAACTCAATAACACCTTTTTTTTAGCGAGTGGTCTTAGTTACCAGCCTGTCGATTCTATAAAATCGATCACTTCACTTCACTTCGCATATATAATAATGCTACCCTTGCGAGCGTGGCAGCGAGTTAAACTAAATTTCGACAGATAAAGTATGAGATGAAACGAAGTGAGGGTGACGTGAAGTGATCGGGTTTCATAGAATCGCCAGGCCGCTTGAAACAGCGCGATTCTGGTTCTATAGTGTATACGGGTTGCGTATTTCCTCACCCGTATTGAATTCGTCCCCTCGTCGTGACCAAATCAATACGGTTATGGAAATTTATTTATGCCCCGTGTGCGTATCGATTTTGTTTCATCGTGTTGACGAAATCAGTACGGTTATGCGCATTTTTTATATTAAAAAGACTACCCAATAAGCGTATACTCTATATCTCTCGAGGTGATGAAGACCCTATGCGCAGCTAAATAGCCACCAACGATAAATAGCTATTCCTAGGTTTTCAGTAATAGGTTCTAGATCTTAGGTCTTAAAAATAGCTAATAACAGGATTGATGAAATGTCAAGAGCACTTTTTGCAAAAACATGAAATCATAAAAGAAGGTGTGTTTTTTTATCATTAGCGGCGCTGGTTATGTGTTCATTGAAAATGTCACTCACAATTCTTTCAAAAGCCTCTTCCTTCACCATTTTCACGAATAATTTCACCAGTACCTAATTAGAAGTTATAAAAAAACTTGCCGAAAACACAATACCATGTAAACAAACCTAAAGTTGCCAACTTTGCAACGTTTCAGCTGCTTATAAAGCAATAAGAAAGATAAATGCAAATGCAACAATGTATTTTACATTGTTGCATTTGCTACAATTTAATTGCAATGGCATAACGTTTCAAAAATTTAAAAATAAGTTGGTAAGGGACAAGATCGATACTTTTAAGGACTAGGAAAACTGCTTAAGGAACTTGCACCGTAAGCGTATTGAATTCGTGCCCCCCTGTTGACGAGGCCAATATTATTGCGAAGATTATTGACAATATTTACACGATAACCGTAATGATTTAGTCAACACGAGGAGACGAAATAGATACGCTCGCGGGGCCATAAGGAATGTGGTCACAACGAGGGGGCGAATTCAATACTGATAAGGAAATACGCATACGGGTTAGCATTGCGACCCGACTGCGAACAGAATTATACATGGTAACCATGATAATGGTAGATAATCATGGTAAAGATCGGCGACCGCTCAAATTTCAAACGTTGCGCGTAATAAGCAACTATAGATAACCCCATCAGGAGCATACAGTGGTAGAATCCTGTCTAACGGTTGATTCCTGTCAATACCCGTTATTGTCAACCTAATACGAAAAAGTATATTTATAAAAAAATACGGACCAAGGAATAAGACTGTATCGCGTGAGCTTCGGCGTGAAATCCACGCTACTTACGTCCTTTTCATTTATCGGTTTTTTTCTGATCAATGAATATAAAGTAGTACCGATTTCCCGCCAGAGCATATTACCACTAGTTCGGCCCCTATTACATTATCTTAGGTATTTCTATAATCATATAAATGAATGATGTATCATTCTCTTTCACGCATACTCATCATGGGTTAGAGAGGAAGAACTATGATAGGATCATATACCTATATGTATAAGTCACCGTAAGATTGTCAAAACCGTTAGTTTATAATCTAACGTATTTTTTCTCGTTAGTTTACTAACTATCGTACTGCTTACGATATGACGCGTTAGTTAAAACGAAACCGTTAAATTGTGAACTGGTTTAAACTGGTATTGAAAAGGAAGTACCAGGGCAAACACTGCGGTAGCTTAGGTGAAGACTAGAGGGGGCAAGCGCAGCGAAGCCCCTGAATAGTCTTCGTGTTAGGTTGACATGTAAGAACAAAAGAAACGTAAATTTTAATCCTGTCGGTCTGGTTTACAACAATTTGTCGATAGTTCACAAACTAACGCGTTATAAACTAACGGTTTTGCCAATCTTACGGTGACATACATATATGTGGAAGTGAAATAGAAGCCTTAGCGCCGGTTTCTGAGAAATTCGCTAAGTTAATACTTTTGTATCGTTCTGAAATGTCAGTTTTTGTGACATATGTAGAGACAGAACGATACTTAAGTATTGTAGTGAAATTCTCAATTCACAAATCAGACGACACTTTGGCTGACTTGTGTCTGGATGAAGACTTGTGTAGGTAGCTGCACTTATCTAACTTATCTAACAGGGATTGAAATTACGTTCTGCAGATCGCGCTAACATTTCCTTTATTTTTGATAATTAATTGATGAAGTAAAAGTCAATTTGCTTTACTGCTACTGCCACCTACTTCATTTGAAACTAAATGAATAGGTACGGCAAACCGTTATACTTAAATATTATGCTTGTGAGGTCTAATCTAAAGGACTATCTACTACGAGTAATCCTATTAGACATAAGCTATAAGCTTGGCAATTTTATGTGGAAAAAAATTGCAACTATATAATTAATGGCTTTTTAGCGGACTGCTACTTTTTGCAGAAGCAATAGTCTCGCAATTTACAAATTATTAAGTTAAGCTTTATATGGGACTTTGTGAATTATAGTTGTGTGTGTTGGAGTGTAAAAGGGGTTTAGTTGAACCTTTTTGTACGAAAGGCTGGCATAGTGGTGTGACCATAATTTTTCGGGAATTCTAGGTTTTTTTTTCAAAAACGGTGCACGATGTAACTTTTTTAATATAGATAGACGAACAAAAGTCTAAAGCGCAAGGTTTTCAAGATAATGTTAAAGATCCTGTTTATCCAATAATTATACCGTATTCCTCCACCACCTAAAAATGTTTCTACGACTGTCTCATGGATCTAACGGCTAGGATCGTTGGGCTCTTAACCTGGAGGTCGTGGGTTCAATTCCTACGGGGGCACCTAGTTTAAATGTCACTTTGAGCAGTAACCCTCCACTGGTTAGGTCAGGACATAGCAAGCTGAATCACTTGATTGTTTAAAAATAATTCCATCTCAATAATCGTTCGAACAAAAGCCAAAACTGTAAGGTTTTGATCGTTTTATATTCTAAGATGAAGAGCTATCCGATATAAAAATAAAACCGGTCAAGTGCAAGTCTAAATCGCGCACAAAGGGTTCCGTACCACCGTTCAATGGAAGCGATGGTGTGGAGTGAATAGTTTGGATTTTACACAGTAAAATATTGTTTACAAAGTTATTGGTGCGGTTACTTTCACACTCCATGTACGTAACCAGGTGCATCCATAAGTTTGTATGTGGTATTGAAAGAATTGTTGTATGGGAGCCCCCTTAAATATTTCTTTTATCCTGTTTTTTAGTATTTGTTGTTATAGCGGCAACAGAAATACATAATCTGTGAAAATTTCAACTCTCTAGCTAGCTAGGTTCTTGAGATACAGCCTGGTGACAGACGGACGGACGGACGGACGGACAGCGAAGTCTTAGTAATAGGGTTCCGTTCTTACCCGTTGGGTACGGAACCCTAAAAAAACGGTCAAGTTCGAGTCTAACTCGCGCTCGAAGGGTTCCGTATCACCGTACAATGGTAGGGATGCTGTGGAATGAATAGTTTGGATTTTACATAGAAAGATGTTGTTATCAAAGTTATTTGTGCGGCTACTTTCACACTCCATGTACGTAACTAGGTGCATTCATAATTTTGTATGTGGTATTGAAAGAATTTTTGTATGGGAGCCCCCTTAAATATTTATTTTATTCTGTTTTTTACTATTTGTTGTTATAGCGGAACAGAAATACATCTTCTGTGAAATTTTCATCTGTCTCACTATCACGGTTCATGAGATGCAGCCTGGTGACAGACGGACGGACGAACGGATGTACAGCGGAGGCTTAGAAATAGGGTCCCGTTTGGCACCCTAAAAAACAGTTTTAATTAGGTACATATTATTTAGTTTTAATTAGGTTTATGAGATGCGCTGAAGAGATTTAAAGTTTTGTACATTGTAAATGGTCTAGTTACACTTTTTTAGGCATCTTAAAAAAAATGTGCTCATATTTATATAAAAATATTTTATACACCAAATTGTAAGAGTGTGGGCGGGAGAAAACAAAGCATATTTTGAATGTTTCATATTGGGTACTGCATTTTCTTTATATGTTCTGGTACTCTACTGTATTTTTATGATACAAAATTGATTCAATCGTATTTTTACAATTCCCACCGATTATATATTTAGGTAAACTGATTCTCTTTTTTCGTATTGATAATATTATTTCTGCGGTTCCGGATACCATGATAATTTTTTCAAATTTAGCTATTGTCATTTTGGTTAAAATGATATTTAGTTGAGCAATGCATACAATTGTAAAAAGTGCAAAACCCCAGGATTTTTATATGTGTCCTAAACCACGACAAATATAACAGCATGAACGCGGAGCACCAGACAGAAAATCTTAGTATTTCTATGTCCTTATTTAATCAAAAATTCAGTCCAGCCGATTTTCGGGTTCCTGGTTTGAAAGTGTATCATTGTCTTCTAAATAGTAAATAAATGGACCATGTATAAAAAATAAGGTATCGGAACTGAGAAAGCCATTTCTAGATAATTGTGCTCCTAACAAAATTCCGGTATTCCCATAAAAAATATTACAGGATTACGGAAATATCCGCCAAAAACATAGTTTGTTCAAATTTCCTTCAACTTTGAGTTGGCTGTTCTGTGAAAATGTCAAGTATGTATCACATTTTTTCCCGTCAGTCGATAACGCAGATGTCAGTCGTAACCTCAACAAATATAGATATTATTGTTTTTTATTTTAAAAATCGGAAACAACCAGCCTCAAGTACAAAACTGTGAGCACATGAGGTCAAGATGGGTTTCATTAAAAAAAATAAGACATTCATTCAAATATTCAAATTAGTTTCGATAGCCTAAAATTTCACAAAACAAAATAAAAAGTAGTACATATTTTTTTAGCATAGCTCATTCACTGTAAGTAAAGTACAGCGAATATAAATAGATATTGCCAGGTGAGAGTGAAACAATATCAGGTGCAAACTATTCATTATTCAGTCGTCCCATACGACTTATTCATACAAACACAGTCAACATTATTTAGGAAATGACACTTGTTCCTCGGTAAGATATTGCCGACCGATATCCTTTGAAGTTCGTAAAAAAAATACTCCAGAAAAAACCCAGAGCTATTGTGTATGATACTAAGAATAAAATATCTTGCGCCTTCAATAGCTTAAACTTTGAAATCAAACACGAGTTATTTTTGACAACATTTCACGGTAAAATAATTAAAGTATTTACAGAGACATCGTAAGGAGCTTTAAGTAAGGATTGTGGGGCAAAACCAAAAGAAATGAACGATTTGAAAAAAGATATAGCCAAATCTGAACTTCAAAATCAAAAAAGCCTTAATGCCTGTATACAGGCTTTCTCCTGCAGATGCTTGGATCAGGTGTATACAAATTATTTTAAGCAACAACATTGGAAAACATGAAAAGTAAAGGTGATAAGAAAAGTTATGTCCAAGTACGTTTTAGTATTGTGATGGGCTTGCATATCGATAAGCCACGACTGGAAACAGCAATGGCTGCAATTTAGCCAGGATGATTTTCCAGAATTACCAATATATAGCTGAAATAACTGGAGTAAAGGAAGTACCAATAAAAGGTTATATTTCAGTTATATTCAGGTATCGCCATGAATGCCACTGAAATCGGGCGGTATACTCAACAGACTGCTTAGTTGTATTGCAATAATTACAATTGGTATTACATGCCATCTGCTGGCCATAAAATATTAATACACGGAGAGAGCATTGTGAGATACTTTGCCATTCTACCTCTGGAGCATCTATCTATCTGAAGATGCTCAAGAGGCTCACAACAAAGACTATAAAATATTCAGACTTCATCACGCTGGGAAGTGCTCAAGAGCTGCGATTGAAGGTGTCTTTCTTGCCTTATTATTTACATCTGATCCATATATCCAGTTTGAGAATTCCAAATGAAACCATTCCTAAAGGACTATGGGATGACGCAAAATAACTATTGGATAAAATTATATTGTTATTTGGGGCGCACACTGAATAAACTATTCAAAAACGAGTTTGAAAATTGAAAATGGCAATGATTTGAAGCTGTGAACACCTTGGGAATTCCACAGAGTATATTTTTTTATACGATTATCTACATGGAACCTATTAAATTTGTAAAAAAACTTGTAATGATAATAACCAAATTCCTAAATTGTAACTTAAAAAAGTCTTAAAAAGTAATATTATAAATTGCGATAACATAGTAAGTTTTTAGCAATATATGTATCTGTATTTAAGCAATTAACTAAATAAATTTAATAGAATAAATGTTTTTGCAGATTTTTTGTACACTTTTAGATTTAATATTTTTTTTATAAATTAATATCAGCCTAATAAATTACAAATATTCTGTCATTCGAATTCACATATATTTTCAAGATAACGTATAAAAACTGGTATTTACAAAAAGAACCATGAAGGTGCCCTGCGGCGTCCTGGATGGAGCATAAAGTAAAAGAAGTGTTTCTCTTTTGCTTATCGCGTGAGAGCAAGCGTCAGTGTTTTGAAAGCGCCTGACGTAGTTTTATTTTGTGTAATAACCACTACCACCAAACATAGTAGCCGCGACCAACGTCACCGAGTTCCTCTCCACGGACCTTGAACAACACTTATCTTCCATATATTGTCTGCCATAATTAATGTGTGTTTACGCTTTATGAGAACACCTATCCAAAAAACGACCGTCAGAAACAGAAAATAACAAAAAAAATGTATAAGCAATAGCAAATATTCTGGGAGATAAGCCGCTTGCGCTTAGTGAGAGACAAAGAGGCACATTGGCTACTTTCTATTATTTTTAGGTTGTAGGTACTCCAGGTATTTTAAGTGTAGGTGGATTGTCTAAGGAATTTTGGATATACAGGATCTACAACATGGATTATCTGGGAACCCTAGCGGTTTAGGACTTTTACAATTTTTGTTTGACTGTAGATTTTTTATTCATATACCTACATAAGTTTTATCTTGCGCCGCTTTTTTGGAGGATTCCTGAAATTGCCAATAAACTATGGTCACCACGATGTCAAAAGTTTCAAACTTATATAATGTCTAAAGAATCGTATCACGTATCGGTTGGAAACTGTTAAAAAACGTATTATACATTGGCCTGTAAAAATATATTTTTTACTTCTAATCTGTAGAAGTTAGATATTTAAAATAAAACACGTTTTATAACATATTTTATCAGCTTTCGTTGAAACTATGGTACCCAATTAAACTCTTTATCTACACACGTATCATAAGACCAGCATAATGATAAACTTCTCAGTAAAAACTCATTTCTTATCTGAATATTGATCATTATGACCATAATGTACCAAAATTTGTCAAATTATGACATTCAAATTTCGAAAGCCGACGCCCGTTGCGTGCCGCCCAAACTAGTTGTCTGTGAAGTTGGTACTACAGAACAAGCTAAACAACTGCAGAGCAATGATCAATGCCACAATGCCGGTCGAACATGCGGTTCCTGAACACATCTTATGATATATGTGTAGATAAACTAGTGTATGGAACTGTACATAATTAGGCATTAAAACTCTCGAGTGATATTATTATGAAACGTGCCGAAGGTTGAAGTTAAGGCCCTCCAATAAGTAGCAGTCACATAAACTACTATTTTCTAGTCTTTTTTATTTGGAAAGTGTTGAATAAAATTTTTTTTGAAAGTGTGAATTTGAAAGTGTGATACTAAGTTTTTCAGGCCAGTTTTTGTTTGTTTGTTTGTTCAAAATACTCTGCAAGAAACTATATTTTGTGCAAGAGTTTCTTTCATCTGATATTTTGAGGCTCCTTTTTTATTCTTCGTCCATCTGGACAGGCAAAAGTCTCCGACCATACAGCCAAATAATATGTGTTTATTTATTCGTTTATTGTTTGTTTTTTTATAACGTATATATTTTATATTTATTGCACATGAAAATTCATGCACCCGAAAAGATCGTAGCAAGGGGAGGTATTCAGTCTCTGCCTACTCCTCTCCGGCAAAAGGCATGAGCGTATGTCTGTATGTATGTATGAAAATTCACATTAGAAGCTTTTCTACAGAAAAGACATTTACAAAGGCAAGCTTATCTCTATAAGAGATTTCTTCCTTCTTCTGCAACTTTTCTGAGCATGAGCTCTACTTCGATGATGTTTACAGTGCTGCACGACTATTTATTTCTACATCAAATTGCCAAGCTGGGAGCCGCCAATTTTGAAAAAATAACTCCTACTCATCAATAAATGACTGGTGGTGTTTCCATAATGATCTACCTACAAATAATAGTGACATCTTTTAAGTTTGTATCAGATGATTATGCACACGTATGGAATTGGTTCCCCGGTCCGCATTCCTGCAACTGGACAGGCTGAAAAGGAGAAATAATAATATGAACATTTATCCCTATATAGAGAGCACATAGATTGCTTCAGGCCACCTATGATATCCAATAGGAGGATGTAGTGGAAACCGGAAACAGTGACGTTACAAAAATACAAACATATCATACTCGGGGATGCTCATAATACTTTTTACATCTCAAACTCGAAAAGTGCTTCTTTATGCTGGATGTAGGCTGCATAAAATCGCATTAAGTGCATAAAATGCTATCGCCATCTCGACTAAGACAATTGAGCCATTCAGCCTGACAGACGAGGTGACGAGGAGGTGAGTGCATTAAATAAACTTGTTATTTGCATACATTTACTTTTATTTATTTGCATTCTATGGTGCATAGTAAAAAAAAACTAAAAGCTAATAAAAACAAGTATCGTTTACCAAAAGATTAAAAAGTCAACTTATGACCCGGCAGTATCGCGTACGATCTAAGCTAAAAATGTCATGCAGAAAATAAAAATACAGTGGCGGGAAAGAGGTTTTTGACTTTTATTTAGTTGTTTTTTTAGATTATCACTGTTTCATTTCTTCACAATCGAAGTGAAAAGCAGAGTGTAAAACTCGGTATTAAACCCCATTTTATCGTCGACTTAATTATCTTAAGTCTTGTTATAACGGCTTGTTTTATGCCCTTGTTGTACAATGTACTATTTTCACTAAAGAGTGTTTTTTTTTTTCTCCCAGGCAAACCCGGAACCTTTTACGGTTCTACGCTCTATAGGTACAGAGTGGCCCATTTCGAAGAGTTAGTAGGACGAAATCGGAAACTATAAGAGACAGAAATTTTTGTTGTTAGGAACCATTTAATTAAATGCAAACCTGCATCATCACGTTTTTTTATGAATGTAAATGGGCTACCTTTAGAAGTAGCCATGCTGAGCGCTATTACAGAACTGAGCTGAGTTGTCTCCTGCAGTGGAGGAGCGGTGCGGAGGGGCGATTTCTATAAGGGGTCGGAGATATCAGAGCTCATGAACGCGGCTCAGAACAAAAGCAGGTATATGAAAGTACTAACCTCTTTCACACCGCTGTCCATAGTATCCTGTGTTTTCACATTTGCACGAGAAGCCGGGCTCCTGTGTTGTCTGGATACAAATCCCCCCTCTCAGACAGGGCTTTCGGAAGCAGATATTACTGCTTCTTTCTGTTGAAGCACATAATATAGGTAGATGAATAAAACCAATAGCGTCACGCATTGTCCCATACGGGTTGGCAGAGGCACAGTTGTACCCACGGTTCGCCAGTAAGTCAATTACTCCATTTTGCGTGACGGGATTAGCCGACATATGACGGTTCCCTCTCGATGTTTTCCATCACCGAGACCATAATAGAAAAAGATAATGCCTCGGCATAAATATTTTGTTTCAAATTGCTATTAAAGATTAACAGTATAAGTAAGTAAGTAGGAGTTAGCAAACGCTTTTACAACTGAAATTCCAATTGAGAAAATGAAACTGAGAGAATTTCTGCTTAGATTCATAATATTGATTAAGGCCTATTTCTATGAAACGAATTCTCACCATTTCAATAAAATGTAGGGCGACAAACGAGTACTTACATGAGTCAATTCAGATAATTTTAGTTCGGGAGTTGTATTGAAAACTGCAGAATGTCGTCATTAAATATTGAGGTCTAGTTTTCATAAAATAACATTTATTAATTTAACTATCAAAACTATCGGACTATGGTGATGTTAAAGAGATGTTTTGCACGTAATGTCGATAATCATGGCATATTTTATGTTTGTTCTCTTACCCAGGAAAGTACCGGATTGTGAATTCGATAGGGCCGCTGAATGTACCTACCAATAGTTTGCTTATGGGACGGACTCCATTACAGAACATAACATAACAGTACTCCTTTCCCCACACGAGCTGGCAGAGGCTTAGAATTACAAATACGAACCTCGAACAACATTCATGCATTCACGCCTCGTCTTATACAAGTACTCGGTTCTGCAGCCATAGCCGCATATACAAGATGTCCCGGATATCTTGCATCCTGTTTGGTACTGGTCCGGTTCGCAGGCTTGGACTGCCGCTGCGGACAAATGACAACATGCTTTATATTTTAAAGTCCACGAAGTCTTACCCCATGCGGGGTACTTAGTGGAGAAGCTCTTGCTGTGGACGTGAGGAAAGCATCTATTCAGCTATTTACAGAGTGGCCCCACTTCAGTGGTCGAACATTTTTTGACGTGATAACGTCTTTAAAATCGTTTTAGTCGGGTGACATGTTCAGAAACTTGTGTCACACCAAAACCTCACGAGCGCGATCGCAGGTATAACGAGAGAGAGACGGACCGATCTCCCGTCTTATCTCGAGCGCTGCCAGTCATTCCGTGAAACTTGTCACGCGGAATCCTCACGAGCGGAGGCTGGCATAGCGTTCGAGTGAGTGGACCGATCTTCCGTCTCTCTCACTCTAGCGGCATACAAACCCTTTATCACGTAAACATCTCGATCGTACAAACAACCAATTTTTTTTTTTTAAGTTTGAATACATACTTTAGCCCAGATTGCTTGTTTATGCGTTGCTCTGAATGTTCAAATTGTTGTAGTTGCTGTCGAAATTTTCAACAGCGATTGATTTTCAAATAAGGCTACTGGACTGAATATTACAAATAAAACTATTTTTGGACCCAGACGAATTATTTAAAAAAAAGAAGACATGTCCATACTTCGTCTTTTTTATTTTAAGTTCATAGTCGCCTAAATCCACTGACGTTAATTTACTCGTTCTGTTAAACCCATCATAGACGGAGTACTGGCCAGTGGTACGGTGGGTGCCTCAAAGTTAAACGAGTGCTGGGTGTCCCTTCGTCCACTTGCGTAACTAAACTTCAGAAATAAGTTAAAATGTAAGTAAGAAACCAGTTGAAATGAAGCCTTCTATTTCGCTGCGTGGTAGTTGCGAAAGTTGTTAAGAAAGTTGGGAAAGAGAAAAACTAAGTAGTTAAAAGGGAAATAGGCAACTTTGTGTGAGTTACCGTAGCGAACGTGCATGAAGGGTTTCCCTTCCTTTTCATGTCGTAAAATAAAAATATTTATCTTAGCGATTTCTCACTGGCATGGCTGTTTTACTCAGATGGGGTGGCGGAGAGCACAACTTGACACAGCAACTTTACGATTTTTTACAGGTGTCACTATTTTGACAGGTGTCATGTAAGGCCACAAAGGGGTACGGCGGGTATGAGGGCTATTGAGTGCGCCTAATCAGGAGTAAAGGCTGAGCAGCTGCTGCTACTCAAAATAATAAAGTGGGGATGTCATTTACCGAGCGAGAGAGAGTGAGCGTCACACTTTGGGTCACAGTTATGATCGGTTGTGCATTCGGGCTTAAGACTGCGGACTTGTCTTGAAATAAGCCCCTCTGAGCCTCATAAGCAGAATCGTCATTAAACCAATGTTTCAACAAAATAAAATAAAGTAGTCTATTTGCAAATAAACTGGTTTAGTAGCTATTATGGGATATATACATGTGCAATCTATTTAAACCTTCACTGTAACAATTACCAGGTATTACCAGCATTTTCTGTCGATGGAATGGCGACTGTGAGGCTGAGCGAGAGGGTTACTTTTTATGGCTATAGAATTGTACATGTATTAGGGTCTAACATGAATCGCCAAAAAAAAATAAGTACAAGTTATGAATATTTTTCATATCGATGTAATTAATTCGTCTTCTTAATTTGTCCAAGATAAAAGGCAGACTGATTGACAATACCAACACACCGCAAAGCCAAAAATTCAAAATGTTGCACAATGAAACTTAAGATTACCTACAGGGAACCTCCTACATCTGTTACTTGCTAGATTAGAATGTTGTAAACGTTGATAACTGAATGAAGGCTATTTGAAAATTCGCTATGCAAAAATATACTCGCAATATAAGTGTCGAATCACCAGTGGTTATGGAACTAATAATAATACCTTGGACACTATTTACACACATTGATCTAGCCCCAAACTAGGATTCCCTATATCTTGGGTACTAGACAACGATACACAAACTTATAGAGATAAATATTATACTTAGATAGATAAACAACCATGACTAGGGTACAAACATCCGTTCTCATCATACAAATATTTGCCCCCACCGGGACTCGAACCCGGGACCCTTGGCTTCGTAGGCAGGGTCACTGCCGATTCGGCCATTCGGGCGTCGAATTCTAAGATAAACGGTATAAATATGTGTTTGATCGCCTATAAAGGCTAAAATTCGCTTTGCATTAAAATTCGCTTCGATAACTTGTGATAAGGCATTTACAGGGCTAACAAAAATCACAGAGACCATTTATCATTAAAAAGCTGAGCCAGCCAACCTTATTATCAAACCAACGTCCGATACCTCAATGGTATCGCGATAACTATCGTAAACGAAATTTTGTAGTGGATTTGTTGCTAGAATTGACAGCTCATGTCAATTAAGATTGTGAATATCCATACATTTCATTCATCGATGTTGGACATATACAATACAATATAGTGTAGAAGTCTCGACGTGACAAATTAAAATTATCGGCTGTAATTACGTGACATATTATAATAATAGTCTACTGTTGAATTTGAACTCCAAAGGCAACACGTGTGACCGCATAATAACTTCTGTAATGTTAGATAGGAGCCTGTATGTACGAGCATTTGGCCGCACACATTCACCTACTTGGCCATCCAATCGACCCTATTATCTCGCCCGACGCTTCCGCTGATACTTTAATCACAACAACAAAACTTTTTTTATACGAACCAGAGATAAATTATGTGTGTTCTTTGTACCGAACAGTAAGTAGTTCATATAGGTAGCTAGAATATATAGGTTCCCAACCTTTTTACTATTCGCCCCCCTAGAGGCTGCGATAATATATAAAATAAATAGGGAGTCGTGAGAGACAGGTAATCTAGCATTTGGAGCACTCCAGCAAGCCTGGCACTTGAAATTTCTGATTTGTTAGACAGCTCCGCTGAATCGGTTTCCCGTGCATTGACTTTCAGCATTCGACATTCAGCATTTTTCAGCGATCTCCTTCTTGCAACTTGTAAAATTTGTTGGTCCGATTTTTATGTAGTAGCGAAAACGTTTAATCGATTTTGGGCTCGAATGTAGGTTTTCACAATCGTGTTATTTCAAATCGTTTAATTACAGACAATAAGATTTTAGAACTCGCGGTGTTTCTTAATAGCATATTTATCCTTTTGAAAATGTTTATGTACATAATTTGAGTTGATATTATTTATATCTCACAGTAATAATTCCTGCCTACTACTACTAAATTTGTAGTAACATGCTAGGACCCTGTAAGCCGCAGCCTGCAATTGCAGCAACGCAAGGCTGCAGGATCACTCGCCACAGAAAGCAACGGTCGCCCGACCTGTCGCCGCTGCGACGGCAAGAGCATTGTAGAGACCCATCGGGCGGCTGATGCGGCGGCCGTTGCTCGGTAGAACCTCTGTGAGAATGAGCCTTAGGGGCATCCCCCTGAGAGCATTATTTCGCGAGCATTCGTAAACGAGCAATCGCCGGCGAGCAACTATAATAATAACGTTCGGCTCATCGTCCACGCCACTCGAATATTCGACGCCAAATGTTTATTACACGCGAATGCGAGTGAGCACGCTCCTATTAGTCAATAAGTAAGGTTGAATATTGGTCGAATCATTTGATAATTTGGTAAAAGGTATTAAATAAAAAGTGATGCTGTAAATCGATCGATTTGACAGTGCAGACTTGTGATTATACGTCTATCTCTCATTTCTTCAAAAACCACTGTTTTAATAAATTATAAAAAATATAATATTATAGTGTATAAGGTATTTAAAATTTGCTTTCAGTAAACAAAAAAAAATCTAACAAAAGCAAGGAGTTATATTCCCATATAGAAATTTTATGAAGGAATTATGCAACTATAAATAAATACACCAGAAAATATTTGCTAATTAGAACATGTCCGATTATAAAAACTAGATGTTGAGAAAATTTGGTATTAAAAAGCCTGCGATCGTGGCCAAAAGCGATGAAACATTTTCTCAACTACATAAAAGTCGTACCAAAAATATTTATAAGTTGAAACTAAGAGATCGCGGAAAATGCGAATGCTGGAAGTCACTGCACGGGAAAACGATTCTGCGAAACAAATGAAATTTCACAGGATCGAGTGACTAACAACCAACAAGACCTGGAGGTGAGGGGCGCTCCTGTAATTTTAGATGGCTCACAAACCGCACCTGAACTAACTTAGCATTCTAATATAGAGTATTAAAAAAATCTTCTATGAGTTCTGCGGCGTGAAATTATTAATTTTAATGAAATCCAGTTTTGCAGCGGCGCCCCCGTTTGGATAACTCCGCGGCCCCCCTCAGGTCAGGAACCCTTGAGCTAGAACATTGTGAACTAAATCAGTGAGGGGTTTTCTGCAAATTGTGAAAGAATAAAGAGCTTCCTATTATCTGCGTTGACACAACGACCGACGAAGCTTTATTACTGGCCTAGATTTGAAAACTCTGCTTTAACTCTTCGATGCCTCGTTTAATCTTTTGTTATAGTGCTATAAAATAAGGCTATTAGAGACCAGCTTTTCCATACATTGAGTAAACATTAAATGACATTTCACAGAAACATTGAATATGGCCCATTGTGGAATTATTTCAAAGCTTTGTTTATTTTAGATCATCAGTCGGAGGGAAACCCCTTATTTCGTTGCTGGCACCACGGTTCGAATGCGTATGTCACAACTCAGTATTTCTTGTCTGTGAAGGGCTCTTCTCAAAGTGAAGATAGTAGAAATAAGACCCTCTATCCTGTACGTGCCAAGATATCCTAATTTATTGAATGCCTCTTTTTACGATGTTTTTCTAAAGGGGTTTGACATCGTATCAATATCGCGGGGCTGAAAAACCTTTCACGTCTTTTATAATCGGGGAAATAGGAATATAGTCATTTCGGGCGAGCTCAAATCCACCGAAACATCGACGCAGCTTATGTCAAAGGATATGAGACGGAAGTTTATGGGTAGCGGACCAGAAACGGTTTTGGCTTCAACTTAAAGCTAAAGTTAGTAGTGTAGTAGTGTTTACTTACTGTGTGTGATTACTTTTCAAAAAACCATGAGAATAAGATGAAAAATCCTTTATATAATACAATATTTACGAACATTGTGAACTTTTTTTTTTAAATCTATGACTATTTTGGTGCTAATCACTTATTTGAAGCACGCGTTGGATACGTTCAGGCTAGCTTATGCCTTTCTGAATTCAGAATCTGAATTCATAATCAGAATCCCGGTCCAAGGCTCGATACTTGTATTAAAAAGCAGTCATCAGTCGAGATAAAAGTTCATAAAAAAGTATGAAGAGAAGAGAATTAAAAGTAATCGACTAACATCACGTTGTGGCGTGACTGTGAGTACTTATTTATTGTACTTAAGCATTTTAAGAGCCCTTGTACACTTTCAACTGGGGCAACAAATCCAAGAGTATACAAACCATTCCGTTCTAAGCTATGATTAATATGCTATGCATATCCGATCTTTATAAATGATATTGAAAGTACCTTAAGTCCGAAATTTCATCACATACAATACGTCAGTTTCCTTTCTGGGTTACATATTCAAACAAATAATACATTAGATGGCGTTAATGTACGAGTGTCATGCCAATTATCGACGACCTTCAAGCTGTAATCCTTACCGATGAAACCTTCATGAAAATGAAATTTGACACTGCCAAAAAAAACAAGAAATCGTCCACCAAAACAATAAAGATTTCCACCTGGTTAACTTTGAAGAAGTGCATTAAAAATAAAAAAAATTATTTCCCATACATTCAATACATGTACAGTCGTGTACAAAATAATAATGGGTAAACCCTTATAAACCGGTTTATACCAATTAATCTCCATAGTCTAGTGGTTTTATACTCGCTTCTCACGCAGGAGATGCGTGTTCGAATCCGGTGCGGACCTTATACCATTGAGATAAGTAATTTAACCAATGTACATTATACAGACGTTCTTACGGTGATGGAAAACATTTTTAGGCAACCTTTTATCTCCATAGCTGCAGCGATGAGCTAGCCCCCTGCTGTAGGGACCTAACTACCTACCTTCCTAACAAGGTACAAATCAACAAGGTGCAAAAAATATGAGGTTACAATTTTATTACCCCACTGCGCCAGACCGGCTGCGCTATACGACAACCAGTGTTGGATTTTGGTGCGTTGAAAAGGATAGCACAATCCTCACCAAGATGACTTAATAACTCTGGAATCGTTGAAGGACTATTTCTGAAATTTGGCATGCCTTGTGGACTATTTCTGGACTAATTTTTGAAACCGAAACCAAGTCAATAGGCCCTTCCGTTTGCTTGCAAGAGAAATGAGGATTACAGCTTGACGTCAAGCTGTAATCCTCACCAACTTATAGCTATAACTTCGAAACTATAAGTGGACTAATTTTCTTTCTTGGTGGACTATTTAGGACTATTTTTTAGCATTTTCAAATTTCATTTTCATGAAGGTTTCAATGGTGGGGATTACAGCTTGAAGCTCGTAATTATCGTCATAGTACGACAGTGCTGCCAGTAACAATTCGTTCCCTCGGCGAACTCCACTCCCCCTTTTGGATTGTGCTTAGTCTTTGTTGCACCTTGGACTTTTACATTGGGCCACTGTGGGGGGAGAAGGGCTTAGCTTAGATCTTAGATCCCTTTGAAATAAACGTTGAACCGATCAGTAGTCTTACCATCATCTAGGAATTTAAATCTCTTTTGAAAAACTTTTATTGTGACTTAGCATGTTTATGTGAAGTTATCATACTGTTTTCCCTGATATCTAGGAATTTCTATGGGAATCCCTGTCAAATAGACAAAAGAACCAATTAGAACACGAATATTTTAATTTTTTGTCAATTATAAATGGGTTCTGATTAAAAATCAGAATGCAGTTATCAGCTTATCATAATATAATAAGCCTATTCAGCTGTCCTTTAAAGCGATTGTGATTTGAATTCAAAAGAATCTACAGAATCTCGGGAAGACGAAGACTCCAACATGCCAGTGTGCGTTACTTGTATCTTACAAGCTTCATTTATTGATCCAACGTTCCCACAACGTTGTCAGGGAGGCTTGCAGCCCTGGCACTCCCCAAGGGCCCGGAGCTATCCCTCTGAAGTAAGAACAAGCCCCTTGCTTGTGGCTTCCTATTTTAATACAGGGAGAATCAGGAGTTGTTAGGGACACTTTCAGATGTTCTTCATAAACGTGGGCACAAATAACTGTGCCACTACCACCGCGATTTTTTTGTTAGGAGCATCATTCTGAACAGTTTTTACTACTGTAGCTCTGTGAGCTGTATACCTCGCGAGCGACACAGGATTTTACTTTATTTTATAACAGCGTTTTTTTATTATTTCTCACCCCCCACCCCTCGATGTATATAGGATGAACAAGAGGAATTATTAAAAAACAAATATCCCGACTGCATTTGCTTTCAATACCACATAATAATAGGACAGCCGGAAATCCGGACATACGAAAGCATTTTTGCCCAAGCCGAAACGGGGTCGCTTCGCGCGCTCGCTCAATGAAACCCATATGAACGTTGCGACGATATCTTTGACATCAGCACTCAAAAACCCCGTGCGGTACAACGCAACGGTCTGGCTTTTCGAGCGGTTCGACATACTGAAAATCCCGTGGGACACAACGCGGCCCAGCGCTGTACCCCACAGGCTTTTCAGAAGATGCCTCCCGAAGAATGTTCGTTAAAATTTGGGTGTTATGTTTTGCGCTGTAGATATACTTTAAATTGCCGTCAAAAGTTGGCAAACAGCTCGCTGTAAGCAGGAGCTCAACCAAAAACCCATATTTAAATGAACATTCTTCAGCTTTACGGGGGCTGGGCGTCGTATAAGCCAGCGGTGACAACATATCTGTCGTAACCACAGAGCATTGAATATTAGAGAGAGGGCACGTGACCGTTATATGCCCAGTGTGCATACAGTGCATTCTGTTGCTCTCAGTGAGAATTCCCGAGTGCACGCGCCGATCGCCCTAGGAAACTGACAACACTTAGCTTTATTTTCTATAATGCCGGCCTGTGCAGTAATTGTCCTATGAGAAAATCGCAGTGATTCGACAAATTTCCCTAACAAGGGTATAACATTTTACAGGTAAATACTGAAAGTACAATATTTCTTCAATAAAACAACACGATTAATCCGGAATACCGAGGAAGTAATGCTATTGAGTCGCATCTAGATTCCGTCTCCCTCATACTCATTAGCGTTACCTACTAGCGAGAGAGACAGGAAATAAATTTAATGTCCATGACGCTGTGTGTGCTGTGTGCGTGCTTTATGAAACAATGTGCGCCTCATGCGCACGTATACAGCCACGTAACTGCTTTGCCTGTGTTTAGGGGAGTAGGGATAAATGTGTAAGTGGTTTTTATGAGAGCTGTTCGTTGTATTTATGTAATGATACGTTGTGTGCGTGAATTCAGCTTGCGACAATCGGTTTGCATACAAAATAGGCTGAACGCCCTATCTCCTATGTCTGTGGTCGTAGACATATCGTAGAATTGACTGTATCATGACATAGCCAACCATGGTTGAATTAGAACTTTTATATTGAACGAAGAAATATTTTGGGACAATAGACTGGAGTAGCTTAGGTGAAGCCGAATAGTCTGCGTGTTAGGTCGACGTGTATAACACAACAAACACCACGTATTACTCCTTGCAAATGTTTTTAAAAAGACGTGTTTTCGTGAAATTCAACTCTTTCTGATCATTTCATGAAGTAAAAGATTATATCATGAAATGGTTGGCTATTTCATGACATGGTCAATCAATGGTTGGCTTTTTCATGACATCTATATCATTACAGCACCCGGGACGACGTAGCATGCACTGCTTATACGTAACCTAGGCCTTTGTATGTTGCTATGAAGACATTGCATGCACTGCTTACACGTAACTAGGCAACTGAATGTTGCTTGTTGTTTGCACCTTTTCTGATATGAAAGTTATGTTTGCTCATAATATATATAATATCATTTATTGAAATTTAATACTATTACTGAACTGGAAGTTTTGACCATAATGCACTAAGAGTAGACACTCGTGGACAACGACCGACATTTCAACGAAATGAGTCGGGAATTATTTCATGACTATAAATATGGATTTGTCAAAAATAATGTTGCTCAGATGAAATCGGTTTCATAGTGAAAGTAGTTCAGAATGAACTAACAACAGCAAATTTGACTTTTCCGTAACAGCCTGTATCACCTTACCTCAATTACCTTTGGGGGCTTATATAGGTACCCTATATGTGGTCCAAGTTGAAGAGAGCGTGTGATATTCAAGGCGGCAAATTATGATTAGGTATACATTGTTTCATTTAAATTAAACCTATTCTAAAAAATATTCCAAGTGGCTACTAAACTATTTTAAGATGTCACTTTAATCAGTTAATTTGATAAAGCAACTTGAGAATCAAAAACAGCCTCAATTCAAATCGACCGAAAACTATGGAAATGTCACAGTTTCCCCATACATTAATCTCCCATTTGACACTAACTGGGTTTGATTTGACGTGGGTTTGAGAACAATGTGGCAGAGGGGGCAGATTAGACATGATATAATTTATTATTTATTCTCCATATTATTTTTGTTGTATAATATTCATTTCTAATAAACTGGTACAGTAGAACCAATAATAAATATTGGCAGTAAACATAATAGTAGTTTATGTGACTGCTGCATAATGGAGGGCATTAAAACTCGAGAGTGGGTTTATGAAACGAGCCGAAGAAGGCGAGTTTCATAATAATATCACTCGAGAGTTTTAATGCCTAATTATGTACAGTTACATACACTAGTTTATCTACACACATATCATAAGCTCTCTTTGATGTGTTCAGGAACCGCATGTTTGACCGGCATTGTGGTTCTGCAATTGTTTAGGTTGTTCTTTAGTACCAACTTCACGCAGGCGGGCGTCGGCGTTCGAAATTTGAATGTCAGTACCAACTTCACAGATAAACTAGGGACGGCACGCGGGTGGGCGTCGGCGTTCAAAATTTGAATGTCATTATATGTAGAAAAACTACACATAATGACCATTATGTGTAGTTTTCCAGATACGAAACGAGTTTTTACCAAGTAGTTTAACATAATGCTGATCGTAACGTGCGGTTTTTGAACGCAGTAAAGAGGGTTTATGATATGTGTGTAGATAAACATAATGTATAAACAGGCACATATTGCATCTGGCCCCTCACTAGAATACCCGGGTCGTGGGAACCGGAAACACCGACGGGACATACATATTAACTTCCAAAACCTTGGGTTTTTTTCTTTATCCCCAGCTGGGGATTGAACCCCGTGCCTCCCGCATACGCGAGACAGACTGCGCCACAGAGGTCGTCTTAATATCTCGTCGAGTAATTTCTTTGTTACATTAAAAGGGCGGTATCCTTCAACGCCGGTAACGTCTTTTCAGATAAAAGGAATTTTTTAACTCTCAATTAACAAAAATTAAGCTGAATTATGTATGCATAAAGGAAACATTAGCTAGATTCCGTAATCTCTTGACATCTTTCCCGAGACTTTTAAAAGGTGCGAATGCGATTATGACTGCAATTTTATGTTGGAAGCATGTCAAATAATTGTGCTCTGAAGTTGGCGAAATCCTTTTAAACTTTAGAGGGAAGGATGTTTGAGGTGCAAAATCAATCTCCGCAGATTGTTTTTGTAATTCAAACACCTGTCCCTATCTGTAAAAAATGTATATGGAGTTGTCTAAGTAATTCAGAGCATAGTGTTGAGTCGCGATTGGTTTAGTGAGCTTAAATAGTAACTAGTGGCTCTGTGAGCTGCAGACCTTGCGAGCGACACAGGAAAGTTGTTGTTTTTTCAATGTTTTCAATCCTTACACCCTGTTTATCGGATGAAGAAGCGGAATTGTTACAAAAATAAATGTCTCGAATGCATTTGCTTTCAATACCGCAGAATCCATACAATTATCGAACCTACTCACAAAATTTCACGAGAATCACTTGAGAAAGGCGGCCTGTAGAGGAGAACATCCGGACAGCCGGACAGACATACGAAAGCATGTTTGCCGAAGCTGAAGCGTAGACGCTGCGCACTACGCGTTCGCTCGTTCAATGAAGAATTTCTCGTACGCGGGAGGCAGGGCGCTTCCGAGATATCTATGTGACATATAAAATCGATCCCTAGACTAATATTATCTTGGAAAAATCCGGTTTTAGGCCAGCATTGGGGCCAATGATTCCCAGACGCAGGACATGTAAGATCTAGTAGGATAGGATACATTTTAAAATATGGTAGTTTTTTTTTGTAACATTGGGGTCTTTACCTAATACGCTGAAGCTGTTACTTATTTGATATCAAGCAAGATTAAAATCCGGTCAGTTTTATATAATGAATGTCTAGTCAATGCCCGATGTGTTCATAAATAAGAAGACATCGATATCATAGTCAACACTTTTTCGGAAATGGAGAGTCATCGTTAATTTCTGAGATTTAGGACTAGGGATGTTCGAAGAAATATGAGGTAGGTGCACTTGTTAATGTAGTAAAGTAGATCAGAAACCAGAAACCAGAATGGCCGCCGATCGAACCGATTGGAGCACGATGTTGAGCAGGCGTAAAGTCCAGTCCAGGCTTGGTGAAGAAGAAGAAGGGGAAGATTAGTTACCACTTTGATATTTCGAGCTTACAAAGCTTACAACGCCATCGTGGCGGCATGTAGGAAGTCATCCATCGGCGATTAAAATTCATAGTTACTTGAATTATAGGTATTTTTATAGTCATCAACACTCAGCGCCAGCAATACGGATATTGCGGGACGACCCCGACAAGTTTCTGCCGAGGTGGCCGGGGTGGCAATTACCAGGGAAGTGTGGACTGTAAAAGGGGGAGGCCTTTGCCCAGCAATGGAACACCGTAATAGCTGCTTAAAAAAAATTGCTTACCCAAGGCGCCGCAGACGGTGAGGAGGGCTAGCAGAGAGCGCGCGCGCATGTTCGGTTCCAGGTTTGTCCCTCGACTGATATGCGCGCGCATCGCTCGCTTCCCTCCCGGTGTGAATGGCCGCGGTATCGCAGCTGAAACTCTGACCCTGTTATAAGACGCGCGCTGGACTTGTGTGTGTTTATAGCAATAGCAAGCTTGTGCAATGATTAACTAAGATTTTATTTAATAGAGAACTAGAAATAATAAAATCGTACGGTACAAGTAGTCCTCTAAGTAGCTAAGGACTGTAGAATTAAATGCGAGTTAGAAATCTAATCTACTAATCTATATTATATCAATTATATGCATTTTAATAAGAAAATGTGCTACTAATACCATACAATCTAACATCTACAATTAACAAATAACAGCAACCATCGTAACAAAACCGAACATAAATTAAATACACCTAGGACTAATTATGGAAAAAAGATAATAGTATTTGAGGGAGCACAGCTGTTTAATAAATTACCAAATGATGTGAAGATTTGTGAAAGTATGAACAGATTTAAAAATAAGTAACAGTCGCAACGAGTACCATAAATTAATCGACCTATGTATGATATATATTGTTTTAGGCATAGCTCATTTTAAATTCTAAATATATTTTCTTATAAAGCGTATAAAGTTCTTTTAACCTAAACCTATTATAAGATTTCTTAAGCAAAATTCAAAAACTCTGCCAAACGGGACCCTATTACTAAGCCTCCGCCGTCCGTCCGTCCGTCCGTTTGTGATCCGTGATAGTTAGGCAGTTGAAATTCTCACAGATGATGTATTTCTGTTGCTGCTAATAGACGGATAAAATATTCACAGAATATTTAGTTATATTAAAAATAAATTTAAGTAACACTAATATGGGGGACTCCCATACAACAAACGTGTTTTTTGCCGTTTTAATTGATAATGGTATGGTACGGAACCCTTCGTGCGTGAGCCCGACTCGCACTTGGCCGGTTTTGGAAATTTATCAAGGAAAAATTTTTCTTGTAATGTGGCCAGGCTGAGTCGGTTCTTCTGATTTTTTGTTCTTTGAATTCCCTGATAACATTACGTCAATCTTAACTCCTTTATTTCCCTTACACACCCTCCTCTGTCAATTTGCTCAACATTTTATTTATCCTAACAATATTAGATTTTAGACTCGGCTTACAGTTCACGTTTGTTACGGACAGCGAGCCCCGGCCAGCGCAACCGGCCGACTGACCGGCTGGAGGTGCGAGCGAGATGGAGCAGCGCGCCGACAGGGACCGAATGCGTCGACTTTGAACTAGGAGTCACGATCCCTGCGACCAACACGGAGAGAACAATGGACCGACCGCTAGCCCCGAGTATAAATATAAGGAGTTGAACACAACGCAGCTCCCCGGCGGTGTCTCTACCAAGGAAGAGGTAGAAGCCGCGGCAGTGGCCATCACCACAGCCATCACCACCGCTCAAGCCGCAGCCACCACCACCAAGCCACCGCCGGTCTTGCGGAAGGAGAGGCTCCCTCCACACCTCCGCAAGAAGTTGGACCTCAAGCGCCGTCTTCGTCGAACCTGGCACCACACGCGCTGCCCCGTGATCAAGGCGGAGATCAACCGGCTCGGAGAAGAACTGCGCGCGGGCATCATCGAGCTGAGGGGACAGTCCTGGGAACGCACCATTGACCAGGCCTCCCAAGATGACACCGCCCTTCACCGCCTGAACCGCAGCCTGACATCAACTCCCGAGCCGGTCTGCCCCATGTTTGATCACACGGGCAGGCGCCGCTACGCCGCACGAGATCGAGCCGCCATACTGGCCGACCACTTCGCTGGGCAGTTCCAGCCCAACCCCATCGCCGACTACGAGCACAACGCCGCTGTTGTGGAGCGCGTAGAGCGCTTCCTGGCGGCCCCCGCGCCTCCCCTCACCGGCGACTACTTCATGTCGCCCCGCGAAGTCCGGAAGGTGGCCCTGAAGCTGAACCACCGGAAGGCCCCGGGCCCGGACGGAGTCGTCGCGGGGGCCCTAGTACAGCTGCCAAGGAGAGCCGTCGTCTCGCTGACGCGGCTGTTCAACGGCATCCTGCGCACCGGACACTTCCCCGCCCTCTGGAAGGAGGGCAAGGTGATCGTCATCCCCAAGCCGGGGAAGGACAGAAGACACCCGGGAGGCTACCGCCCGATCACCCTGCTGCCTCATATCGCCAAGCTGTTTGAGCGCCTGCTGTTACGGAGAATCCTGCCCCACATCCAGCTGAGGGCAGAGCAACATGGCTTCCGTGACAGCCACAGCACGACGCTCCAGCTGGCGAGAGTCCTGCACTACCTGGCGTCGGAGCTGAACAGGGGCCGATACACCGTCGGGGTCTTTCTTGACATCGAGAAGGCCTTTGACCGAGTGTGGCACGAGGGGCTCCTCTACAAGCTCCTGGACGCAGGTGTGCCCCCAATGATCGGGCAGATCGTGGCCTCATTCCTGGAAGACCGGCGGTTCTTCGTCTCGGTCGAGAATGCACACTCCCAGACGAAGGCCATCAGCGCAGGAGTCCCGCAAGGCAGCTGCCTTTCGCCGGTGCTCTACGCGCTCTACACCAATGACATCCCCACACTCGAGGGCCATCTCGAGGAGGGGGTGGAAGACGTCGTGCTCGCCCTCTACGCGGACGACAGCGCATACTTCGCGTCGTCGCGCAAAATCGAGCTCGCCTGCAGGAAGATGCAGCGACTCCTGGACCTGCTGCCGCCCTGGCTGGACAAGTGGCGGACCGCGGTGAACGTCGGGAAGACAACAGCCCTGTTGACCACCCGCTCCCGCCGTCCGACCCCGCTACAGCTGAGGGGCCGGGACATCGAATGGCAATCGACGGTGAAATACCTCGGTTGCAACATCGACTGCTCGCTGCGCATGGTCCCGATGGTGCAACACTGCATCAACCGGGCCAAAGCCGCGCGGGCAATGCTCCGGCCTGTCCTGTCGTCCAGCCTGCCTCTGAGAGCCAAGCTGCGGGTGTACAAGGCCTATGTGCGCTCGCGGCTCACCTACGCGGCTCCAGCATGGTACGCCCTGCTGTCGAAGACCCAGAAGGCACGACTGCAGCGGTTCCAGAACATCTCCCTGCGGGTGATCACAGGAGCCGGGCGGTACGTGCGCAACACCACCATCATGAGAGATACCCGGATGCCCACCGTGGAGAAATTCGTCGCGCGGCTCGCACGGCGCATGTACGACTGCGCCGACAACAGCCGCCACGCACATCTCCACGACATTGCTCCACATCACGCACGTCCGCCTGAAGGCAGACCACTCCCAAGAGAGTTACTGCACATCCCACTGTCGCCAGTGTAAGCCCGCAGAAGAGGGCGAAAGCACGGCACAGTGGAGAAGAAGAAGCTCCCGCACCGTTGTCGCCAGTGTATGCCAATAGACGGCGAAAGCACAGCGCAACGAAGACCACGCGAGGCCCCTGACAAGTAGGGGCCACCCAAGACCGGGGGGGACGTTACCCCCCGAGTTGACGCCGCGGGCATGAGGCAACCATAAGTCCTCGACCCCGCAACCGTAGTGGTCCTCGCGCTCCGCGCGAGAACACACTCCGCAGACCACACGCTAGTTTTTAAGTCGAATTGATAAGAGATAAGAGGATAGTTTCGACCGTCGCGCAAACGGATCTTCGCTTCGCCGTCCCGCTGCAGTTCACCCGCCGCTTCGTGCGAAGCGGACGTGTGTAACACGCGCCCGTAATCGCCGCGATCGCGATACCCGCGCCGCGAGTGTTCACGGAGGGGATTATCACATCGGGACGGACGCCGGCTCTGCCTAAGGTCGTGCCTGGTGTGTAACCCTTTCCGTGACGCCAGCTCGTCCATAGCCCGCCGCTATGGACGAGCCCAAAAGCCCTTCTAAGGGCTACAGTGCCAGTGACATTGTAAGTGTTTGTGTTAGTGACAGTGACGATGGCGTGATAGCGAACAGCCCGCCGCTGGGTGAAACCCCGCGCCGGCGCCGCGTGCAGCGATCGGCATCACTAGAAGGCCTGCTCCCTATCTCCACATCGACGGAGTACGGGTCGCCCGTGGTGCGGCGTCCTGTGTCCCCGAGGGCAGAGCTTGAGCTGGACGAATTATATTTAATTCGGGCCGCTCAAGCCAACCTGTTTTCAGCGGGCCTACTTCGTGCCATGGAGGCATACGTCGCCGCAAGCCGCGCTGCCCTGTCGGGCAAGCCCACGGCTTGTATCCACGCCGAGCTCCTCGACGCGCAATTAGTGGAGCAGGCAAAAACGCGGCCTTTGGTGCTGCCACCAACCCGCGGGACGAGGCGCCCGCGTAGCGAAAGCCCGAGCGACGAGCTGCGTCTCCGAGGAGATGGAAAGCGAGTCCAGCTTGCGGACTCGCCGACCCCGCCACCGACGAACCAGCCGCCGCCGAGGAAGACGGGCCTCGACATGCCGTCGCTGTCGCCCTGGATGGGCGCGCTTCAGGCACCCGCCCCCGCCCCTGGACTGTCCGCCGCCGCGAGTGACAATGAGAGTGCTTCAACACAAACAGGTACGAGTGTTTTACCTAATAAGTGCTCTCCTACAGTGTCGTTTGCCGCGGCGGCCGCGACCGCATCCACCGTGTCTGGGGTACCGCGCCCCAGCACCGCGTCCCCCCCCCGTTCAGTGAGGCACCCGGTGCCGCCAACCGCGCGTCCGCCCGCCCCGTCGGCGACCACGTCGCGAATGCCCGCCCGCCCCACGCGCTCCGCCGCAGCGCCCGCGATAGTGCCCGCCCGCCCTACGCACCTCGCCGCCGCGCCCGCGAACCCACCCACCGCCGCGACTGTGCCCGCCCGCCCTACGCGCCCCGCCGCTGCGCCTGCGAACCCGCACGCCACCGCACCCGCGATAGGGCCCGCCCGCCCAATGCCGCCCGGGCGCCCAACGCCGCCTGCCACTGCCGCCGCCCAAACCGCAGCCGCGCAGCCCCGCCAGCCGCGCTATCCGCCCCTTATTGTGGAGGTCCTACCCAACTGGGCCGACCACTTCAGGGCGATAGCCAGCGAGCTCGGCCGGGCTCCCAGCGCGCGCGCCTACCAAAAGGGTGTGCGCTTTACCCCAACGGCCGAAGACGAGTACCGGCTTGTGCAACGTTACCTGTGCAGGCTGGAGAAGGACCACGGTGTGAGGTGGTTCTCATACTCGTTGCCGGCCGACAAGACCCAGAAGGTGGCGATCCGCGGGCTGCCTTCTAACACCGCGCCGGAGGAGATAGTCGCGGCGCTTGCAGAACTCGGTGTGGAGGCCGAGTACTGTAAGCAGATCCGGGCGCGCAAAGGAAGACCCGGCTGCATCTTCATCGCCAGCCTGAAGAAGAATCCAGACCGTGCCCCCGGCGCTGTGTACGAGATCACGGAGCTCTTGTACATGCCGGGGGTGAAGATCGAGGCCTGGCGCTCGAAGCAGGGCCCGGCCCAGTGCCACAGGTGCCAGCAATTCCGGCACTCGTCGCATATGTGCCACCGCCCCCTAGCGTGCGTACGTTGCGGCGGTCCCCACTCGGCGCGGGAATGCCCCCGCCCGAAAGACCTGCCGCCGACGTGCGCCAACTGCGGTGGCCCGCACACGGCAAATAATGCGACGTGCCCCGTGTTCCGCCAGGAGGCGCGAAACAAGAAGGCCGGCACTGTGGCGCTCACCAACGCGCCCGGGCCCAAGAAGGTGCAGCCTCCCCCTCTGCCTCGTCCCGATCTGCAGGAACCAACGGCGCCCGCCTCGCTTATGGCGCAGGCGAACGACGGAGCCCCCAGGCAGAAGACGAAGCGGGGGGGGAAGAAGAAGAAGAAGGCGACGGCTCCACCTGCCGCCGGCGCCACGGCGGCTACTCTCGCCGCCGCCGCCACTGGCGCCGCCACTCCGGCTGCGGCGATAGGGCAGCAGGACTTGGGGCACCTCACAGCCCTGCTCGCCCTCCTCAGCGACCCCACTGCCCTGGGCAGACTCATCGCTCTGCTCCGCAATGCATGAGCCGCTCAGGGTCGTCCACTGGAACGCGCAGTCGCTGACAGGGAAGAAGCGGCTGCTCCACGTGTTCCTGAGGGACTACCGCGTCGACGTGATGCTCATCAGCGAGACACACCTAGCCGGAAGCGACAAGCTGTCGCTGCCCGGCTACTTCGTCTACCGCAAGGACGAGAAGACCTCCAGCGGCCGAACCTTTCGAGGCTTGGCAGTCATCGTCGGCAGGAAGATCGTCCACCAGCTCGTCGACGCCCAGGAGTATTCATCCCTGTATGCTTTGGGCGTCGACCTCCAGGTCGCCGGCGAGGTGCTGCGACTCTACGCCGCCTACAAGCCCCCCAGTACACCAATCCGCACCGCCGAGCTACGGGGGCTGCTACAGTCGCCGCACCCGACACTTGTCGCCGGCGACCTCAACGCCAAGCACACCGCCTGGAACTCCACCAGGGTGTGCCCAGCTGGACGCGCCATCCATGCCGACTCCGTGAGCCACAACTACGACGTCATCGGTCCCGACGAGCCCACCCACTTCGACACGCGGGCCGGATGGGACATCATCGACGTCGTGGTCGTCAGAGGTCTCCGGACACCGCCGAGCCAGGAGGTTCTCCCTGACCTCCCTTCGGACCACAGGCCTGTTCTTCTCGTCCTGGCGGATCTGCCCACCCGGGTATCTCCGCCAGCATCACGTCGCCGCTACCAGTGGGGCGCCTTCACCGCCGCCCTAGACCAACACTCCACCAGTTGCCCCGTCAACCAGCCGGAAGACGTTGACCGCCTGGCATCGCTGCTAACTACCCAGATCCGAGACGCGCTCGACCTATCATCGCACACCGTAGCTCGCGGGGGGAAGCCCAATCCTCTTCCTGCTGAGCTACGCGCACTCATCTGCGATAAGCGCGCTCTCCGGAAGCAGTGGCAGCAAACCCGCTGCCCCACGATGAAGACCAGGCTCAACGCCATGACGGCAGATCTGAAGCGCCAACTTGATCTCCACGCTGAAGAATCTTGGGAACGCCACGTCGAGTCCATAGGCGACCACGTCCCCTCCGTGCATCGCCTGTGCCGGGCTTTGTCGACCACTCCTGCTCCTGTTCGACCAATCCTGGGCAGCGACGGCCTACCAAGATTCCGAGCCCAAGACCGTGCGGAGATCTTCGCCGAATGCCTCGAGAAGCAATTCAAGCCGAACCCAACGGATGATGTGAAGCACGTCGCAACAGTCGAGAGACACCTGCGAGAGTACTTCGCCACGCCGATAGCTCCCGAAGAGGACCCCATCGTTGTCACGCCCGGCCAGATTGTGCGTGCATTCCGACGTACCAAGCCCAGGAAAGCCCCGGGCGCAGACCGAATACCCAACACGGCGCTGTTACATTTGCCGCCACGCACTGTGGCGGCCGTTGCGCGCCTGTTTAACGGTATCTTGCGGACGGGTCACTTTCCAACCCAATGGAAGGAGGGCTTGGTTATCATGTTGCCCAAGCCGGGCAAGGACACCAAGCTGCCTGAGAGCTATCGGCCGATCACCCTACTGAGCACCATCTCAAAGGTGTTTGAGAAGCTCCTGTTAGCGAAGTTACTGCCCCACATCCAGCCGCGCCCGGAACAGTTCGGCTTCAGGCCCGAGCATTCTACGACGCTTCATCTCACCAGAGTACTGAATGACATGACGGTTTGTATGAACAAAAAAGAATACACTGTCGCAGTACTTCTGGATATGGAGAAGGCGTTCGACAGAGTATGGCACGAGGGGTTGCTGTACAAGCTGTCGACGTCCCCTGCCCCAAGAAGAACGGTCAAGACAATCGCCTCTTTCCTGAAGAATCGCTGCTTCCGAGTGATGGTGGAAGACGCCGTCTCTGAGGAACATCCCGTCGCAGCCGGCGTCCCCCAGGGCTCCTGCCTGTCTCCCGCCTGCTACGCCCGATACACGGACGACATCCCCGTCGGGCCGGGTGCCCAGCTGGCACTCTTCGCAGACGACGCAGCCTACTACGCGTCGTCGTTCCAGGCTCCGCACGCTGCCATCAAACTGCAGCGCACCCTGGACATCTTGCCCGACTGGCTCACCAAGTGGCGACTGTCCGTCAATGTTGGGAAAACGCAGGCGCTCATCACAGGCCAGAGTCTCCTTCCACCATCGCTCCAGCTCCAAGGACAGCACATCGAGTGGTCTTCGCAGGTGAAGTACCTGGGAGTGACTATTGATCGCCGGCTCACCATGAAGCAGCACGTTGACAACGTCATCAGCCAGGTCAAGGTGGCACGCGCCAAGCTGCGTCCACTTTTCGACTCCAGCCTCCCTCTGAGGGCGAAGCTCGGGATCTACAAGACCTACGTGAGATCCCGCCTCACCTACGCGGCTCCGGCATGGTACGCCCTGTGCTCGGAGACTCCGAGCCCAAGAGAACCTCTCTCTGCGTACCATCGTCGGCGCCCCCCGCTACGTGAGGAACGCGACAATCCAGAGGGACCTAAGATGGGAAACCGTGGACCAGTTTGTCCAGAGGCTGGCGAAGGGCATGTTCGCGCGTGCGGATGCTTCACATCTTCCGCATATCGCCGAACTGGCGCCGCACCACGCGCGCCCGCCCGACCGCCACCGCCTGCCACGCGACCTGGTTGCCTAGCCGGCGATCACCCACTGCATACCAGCGCCACATGAAGACCACCGCCCGCAGGGGCCATCCGATGACCTGTCCACAGGAGTGGACAGAGGCGATTCTTCGGGAAGAGGTCCGTCGACCTGACCCCGACTCCCCACGCCCCAGAAAGGGTGCGTGAGAAGATTATGAAGAAGAAGTCGAATTGTAGTGTTATTGCGACCACTGTCCAATAAAGACCTATCAAGGAGTGTAAACTTTCGTTTCACTTATACCACTACCAACATTTGGTCCTTCGAGCCGGATCGTTGAGTCTAACTCCGATCAGTGCCGATAGGCGGAAAGGATCGTTGAGCCTGACTCCGATTATTCGTACCTAGAACGTTGAGTGACAACTCCGTTCGAAAGTACAAGTACCTAGAGCGTTGAGTGTCACTCCGTTCAAAGTACAGAACCGTATCAGATCGGTACGAGATGGTATCAAAGGCAGACGCAGACGCCGCCGCTGCGGCCACCGCCGCGAGCGCTGACCAGGCCGCCCGAGCCGAGATGCTGGCCCGCGTCGAGGCTGCTGAAGCCGCCGCCGCCGCCGTCGAGTCCACCCAAGCGGAGATGCGTGCACGCATGGAGGCCGCCGAAGCTGCAGAAGCCCTTGCCGCCGCCAATGCCCGCGCCGGAGCCCGGGCCGGCGCCGAGGATGGAAGCAGCATTTTACAGACCATACACCACGTCGTGCCGCCCCGGTCCCCGTCGGAGCAACCGTCAATGGGTCAGGCAGGATCCGTGCTGCCAGCACACTGCCCGAGATTGGCTCCGCTGACCGAGGAGAACGTGCGACGAGCGAACTCCGTGCGGTCTACATCCAGCGCCGTGACTCAGCGGCGCATACAGCTTCAGATCGAAGCCCAAACACATATGAACGAGATGCGACGTCGGGCCTTAGAGCTCGAGAAGAGGCAGGTCGATCTCGACCTCGAAAACGCGCAAAGGTTGCTTGAGTTACAGATGCAGAGTGTAGCTGTCGACGAACAAGCGAGCAACGTGTCCGGCTCTCATCATGAGCGGATGAGTGCCTGGCTGGGCCCAGTAGCTGCCGCCGCCGGGACAACGAGCTACCCCATCGCCGACGCTCGGTCGACGAGCTACCCGACCGCCGCAACAACAACAGCTACGGGGACCGAAGCCGAGCGACGCCATACCCCGCCTGAACGACGGGGGGAGAGACCTCATGTCACCTTCAGACATGAGCAACTGCAGCTGGACGCGCCACAGCGAGAGTATGGAGCGCGGCGCCGCTCTCGCTCACCCACGCCGACGGGACGACTACTCGCAGAGCGATTCGAGAGGATTGAGCAGAAGTTGGATCGACCTCACCGTTATAAACCTAACTTGAACTTACTTATTTTCTCAGGCGATCCGGGCGATTGGGTATCGTTCAAATCCTCGATGGAGAGCACCACGAGAAAATACCACATCGACCCCGAGGAGAACGTGAACCGACTCCGAATCGCGCTGCAAGGGAAAGCGAGAGCCAGCGTGATCAACCAGTTGGGGACAGCAAGGCGTCCAGATCGGATCATGCAGACATTGGAGGAGCTCTACGGCCGACCAGAGCTGCTCATCGACAACTCCCTGACGATGCTGCATCAGATTCCGGCGCCCAGACGAGATGACACTAACTCTCTAAGTGTCTTTGCCTCACAGGTGGAGAACGTGGTCTTCGGGCTGGAAGACCTGCACGCCGAGAAATGGCTGGAGAACCCTCTCCTGGTACGAGAGGTGGTGAGCAAGCTGCCCGACTACATGAAGTGCAACTGGGCTACGTCCGCGAGGCAGACAGCGAACCAGGGAGAACCAGAGCTCGTACGTCTGACACGCTTTCTGAAGGAAGCAGCGAGGGATATGGTAACATTTGTTCACCCACCAGGCCCGTCAATCACGCCCGTGGCCCCCGCTCCAGTGAAGACATACGGCGGCGCTAAGCCAGTCATCCCCCGTCTACCGCGCGCCACAGCGCGCACCGCCCAGGTGCTTACCGCGGAAGAGGAGCGAAGACCTGCAGATCGCAGGACCTGTCTTTGCTGCGGTGGCAACGAGCACCCAATCAACAGATGCCGCAAGCTGTTGAACATGACCACCGATGCCCGCTGGGAGTGGGCCAGGTCAGAACGCCTGTGCTTCAAGTTCATGGAGTACAGGCACCGCCGCAACGTATGCAGAGCCAAGGGATGTAACACGAACGGCTGCCGCCGTCCACACCACCCGCTGCTGCACGAGGGGAGCAGCCGCCAGGCCCAGGAGACGCCGACCGTGAGCACCGAGCCCGCCAACGATCAGGGAGCTGAAGCGGTAATGTCAATTGCGAACACTAACGACCATGCTGTGCTCTTAAAGGTTTGCAGAGTTGAAGTCACTGGGCCTGCGGGGAAGACGTTAACCTACGCGTTGCTGGACGAGGGATCGAGCGTCACCCTGATCAGCAAGGACCTCGCTGACGCTGTCGGTGCCACGGGAGACCTCGCGCCACTGAACCTGCGCGGGGTGAACGCAGTGCAGCCACACACGGACAGTCGACGAGTCACTGTCCAAATCAGAGGGCATCAGGAGCGCGCACACCACGAGATAGCGGCCCGAACCGTCCGCAACCTCGACCTGCGGCAACAGAGCGTGTCACGGGATGTGCTGCGCTACCGCCACCTGCGACATCTGGCAGACCACGGCTTCGAGAACGCGAAGCCCCAGATATTGATCGGTGCCGACCACTGGCACCTGATCGTATCACACCAGATGCGGACCGGCAAACGGAACGAGCCCGCCGCCTCCAAGACCGACCTAGGGTGGGTCGTCTACGGGACAGTGCCACGACTGCTGCGCCGCACTGACGAGGACGCCGTGCTGCACGTCCACGCGGCAGAACGCCGCTACGAGGACGACGAGAGCCTTTACGAGCTGGTGAAGCAACACTTCGAGGTGGACGCGCTGGGTGTGTCTCTCCGTGTGAAGACATCGCTGGAACATCAGCGCGCCATTGATATCTTCAAAAAGACGGCCCGTCGAGTCGACGGCCACTTCGAGGTTGGGCTGCCATGGCGCACGGACGACATCGTGCTGCCGTCGAACTACGCCAACGCTTTGAGGCGTCTACATGGGATCGAGAGGAAGATCGACCGCGACCCCCAATTTAAGGTCGAGTACACGCAGCAGATCCAGAACCTTTTGGACAAGGGGTACGCGAAGAGATGCGACGGGAGCGAGCAGCGAAGCCTCATACAATGGTTCCTGGGACACATCGCGGTGAAGAACCCCAACAAGCCGGGCAAGGTACGCCTGGTCTTCGACGCTGCGCACCGCTCACACAACACCAGCTTGAACGATAAGCTGCTGATGGGCCCGGACTTGCTGCAATCACTGCCGGGCATCCTCTTCCGCTTCAGAGAGAGGCCGATCGCCGTGACTGCCGACATCGCGGAGATGTTCCTGCGCATCAAGGTCCGGAGCCAGGACCAACCCACGCAGCAGTTCCTCTGGAGAGGCGGCGACAGAACCCGTCCGCCTGACCACTACAAGATGACGTCGATGATCTTCGGCGCGAGCAGCTCACCATTCCTGGCACACAGTGTGCGCGATCAGAACGCGATCGACCACGCCAGCACGCACCCCAGGGCACTTCCACCGATCACCCGCAGTCATTACATGGATGATTTGGTCCACAGCTTTGACACAGCGGAGGAGGCCCAGAGAGCAGTCGACAAAGTCATCGCGGTACACGCCGGGGCCAGCTTCACCCTCAGAAGCTGGAACTCCAACTGCCCGAGCCTGCTGGACACCATCCCTGAGGAGCTACGAGCCCGGCGCCCTACAACCCTGGGCTCCAACGAGGTCAAGAACGAGAAGACCCTGGGGATGCTGTGGGACGCAACGAGCAACGCGCTGGGGTTCAACACCACCCTGGCCCGCGTCCCTGACCTAGTCCGGATGCAGCAGCGGGCACCGACCAAGCGAGAGGCACTGGCAACGGTCATGTCAATCTTTGACCCGCTGGGCCTACTCAGCAGCTACACCATCACGGCGAAGATCCTGCTGCAAGACCTGTGGCGCATCAGCATGGGCTGGGACGAGACCCTGCCATCGGCATACGCCGAACGCTTCGACCGCTGGCTGGGGGTACTGAACGACATGGCCCAGCTGCGACTCCCACGCCGCTACAACGAAGAGGACACTGCAGAGCCAGAGCGACAGCTTCATGTCTTCGTGGACGCCAGCGAGCAAGCATACGCCGCAGCGGCGTACTGGCGCCTTGAGCACGCCGACGGCCGCATCACGATCGCTTTGGCCGCCGCCAAAGCAAAGGTGGCCCCACTGCGGCCCCAGACGATCCCGCGCCTTGAACTCCAGGCTGCAGTGATTGGCGTACGACTCGCAGACATGATCAAGCGAGAACACCACTGGCAGCCACAACGAGTCGTCTATTGGAGCGACTCCAGCACCGTGATCCAGTGGATTCGTACCGACGCACGGCGCTACACCCCATACGTAGCGCACCGGCTCGGCGAGATAGCTGAGGCAACCGAGCCCAGCCAATGGAGATGGGTGCCAACCGAGCACAACGTGGCAGACGACGCGACACGCCCGGAGAACATGCCACAAGGACCACATGACCGGTGGTTCATCGGCCCGGCCTTCCTCTACGAGCCTGAGGACGCCTGGCCCCGAGCATCGAACCACGAGCCAGAGGATGTCGAGGCAACGCACCACGCATCCAACACGGGGGGAGCGGATGGCCTGCCGGATATCAGCCGCTTCTCATCATATGAGCGGTTAATTCGGGCCACTGCTACTATATTGGCTTTCATCGACAGATGCAAGAAGAAGACTGAGCGCCTGGAGCTGCGCCACCTCGAACGAGCAGAGCTGGACACTGCGCGCACGTCCCACTGTGCGTGCGGTGTCCCGATCCTGCGCACTCTGCCGAGTGCGCCCATCGACGCCCCGAGTCCCGCCGCTGGGGAACCTGCCACCGGCCCGCCTGGACTCCAACCGCCGGCCTTTCACCAACTGCGGGGTCGACTACTTCGGCCCGATGCTGGTAGCAGTCGGGCGCCGGCGAGAGAAGAGATGGGGCGCGCTCTTCACGTGCCTGACGACGCGAGCTGTCCACATCGAGCTGGTGGGCAGCCTCGACGTTGACGCAGCAATCATGGCCCTGAGGAGGATGGCTGCGCGCCGCGGATGGCCGCGCCAGATCTGGAGCGACAACGGGACCAACTTCCGAGGTTCTGACAACGAGCTACGAGCCGCCTACAAGGAGTGGGCGCCAGCACTGCGAGACTACGCGCACCTGCAGCGCGTGGACTGGCGCTTCATCCCACCCGGGGCGCCGAACATGGGAGGCGCCTGGGAGCGACTGGTGCGGTCCATCAAAACCGCCCTCAAAGCCACCCTGAACGAGCAGGTGCCTAAGGAGGAGGTGCTGCTGACTTTGCTGCTGGAGGCTGAGTACGCCGTGAACGCGCGCCCATTGACCCACGTGTCGGTGGACCCGGCGGACCCAGAGGCGCTGACGCCTAATCATTTCCTGATCGGGACATCGAGCGGCCTGCCCCAGACCGGCCCCTGCGACCCAGCTGATCGGCGCAAGTGGAGAGCAGCCCAAGGACTGGCTGACCAATTCTGGAGAAGATGGACCTTCCCACCCTGATGCCACGCAGAAGCGCAGCGGATCTCCAACGACCACTGCGAGTGGGCGACCTCGTCGTCGTGGTGGACTCCGGGTTGCCGCGCAACACATGGCCGCGCGGCATAGTCGAGCGCATACACGTCGGCACGGACAACGACGTGCGCAGCGCCGACATACGAACAAAAGGCGGAGTCTTCACGCGACCTACCAGGAAACTCGCCGTCCTACGCGTGGAAGAGGAGGCTACGACGAGTCTGCGCCGGGGGGAGGATGTTACGGACAGCGAGCCCCGGCCAGCGCAACCGGCCGACTGACCGACTGGAGGTGCGAGCGAGATGGAGCAGCGCGCCGACAGGGACCGAATGCGTCGACTTTGAACCAGGAGTCACGATCCCTGCGACCAACACGGAGAGAACAATGGACCGACCGCTAGCCCCGAGTATAAATATAAGCTAGTTTTTAAGTTGAATTGTAGTAGTAGTGTGTAGTGTTGTAGCCCATATATATCATATACACATATATATCGCCCAAAAGGGCAAATTGCAGGTAGAAAGCCTTCAGCATATACCGAGGCCATGGCTCACAGTAAAGTCTTAGTAGGACAACTGTAAACACAAAGGGGTTGTTTTTAGTCCGTATACCACACGAGCTGATGCCCGCTCAATATGTGGGGACCCGGACATAGCAGGGAGGTCTGACTCCTGGGCATGGGTAATTCCATTTTTTTCCCCTCCAACAAAAAAAAAAGAAAGTCGAATTGTAGTGTTATTGCGACCACTGTCCAATAAAGACCTATCAAGGAGTGTAAACTTTCGTTTCACTTATACCACTACCAACAACGTCATAAGCGTGATTTCCTAGTGGGCAGGTTTCTACACGTGACATTGGCGAAATTATTGAGGCAATACCAACACACAACAGAAGCCATAACCCAAAAACGTAACGCATTACTAGTGATGCTGAGTTTTTGGAAACGTGTACGTTTTTACGTTTGCTCAAATTAGTTTCGAACAACTTGCATAAGATGTCTAGTCTAAACAAAACATGTTACGCGTCTCTAATTGAGTTATGAAGCTGACATTTTTCAAGTAGGTAGTTTATGTTGCGTAAGCCCCTCTTAGTGGGTAGCACTAAGAGGGGTTTACGCAACATAAAGATTCAGGATAGGAAGCTTACAAAACCAGGAAACCAGGATTTAAGTTCGATGAAAAAACAGAAAATACTGAACCCACAAGAGGTAAGTGGGGGTGGGGGGGGTGGGAGAGGACACATAGTACATAGGGTAGTTTAGTTAGTAAATGCTGTGGTTTTTAGATAAATAGATAAATGTTAAAAAATCTTGGTATGCAACACTTGGCTTTTTTTACATGACTGCACGCGGGTGGTACTGCGGGTAAAGGATAGTGTATGTTACAAAGTATGTATGTTCGTCTGTTCCCCCAGAACATCTAAACTACATAACAGTACAGTAGCTACAGTTAGGAGCGTCTTGATCGTCCACTACTTATAGGCTATGTAAAGTCACACTATATGTATTCAATATGGCACACTCTAGAGCAGTCATGGGGTATAAAACCGTTTGTGAGGCCGTGTTGGTTATCAAATTATAATGCCTAATAGCACATGCCAAAAATTTAGCCCTTAGAAGCGCCCGTGACCTAGCGGTTCGCACATCTGAAACGATCGCGCGGGTAGCAACATCTGGCCGAGACGGGTACAGGGTGGGTGTCCGTTTCTGTGTGGCATTTCTCTCGGGCTCTTCCGTGATTCGCTACTTGGTGGCAGTAGTCGTAAAGCTGTGTCAGAGGCCCTAGTAGTCGGGTTGGCCACTCGCCCGGCACCCCATCATCAACCAGCACTGAGCCAGCGTGGTGGAATATGGCTCAATCTTAGTCATGGCTTGAGCCCCTAGGTGGGGCCATAAATGGGCTACATTTACTTTACTATTAGCTCTTGCTCGCTTCTTTGCTTGCATTTACGGCCTGGCCACGGGACATTTGCCATAGAGAATATTTGTGTTGCGCGATGTTTTAGCTGTCGGGTTTAATTTTTAACCTATTGTCTTGTGGCTGTTAGGTATGTGATTCCACTCAGTAGATTCTAGGTCAACATGTTCAATCCGAAGTACGTTAAAGCAGAGAAAAATTAGGTTTGAATAACTAAAGCTATTTACCTAAACAAGCGCTGGTAAAAGGAAATGCAAACAGTGTCGTGCATCTTATTTTCAGAAGCTCTTGTACCGAGATGAGTCTGACAGGAGATATTGTTTGCAGTGATATCCCGTGAATACATAATGTAAGTAGGTTATGAATAATGTACAGCGGCAAAGCAGGTTGCGAATTACGCAGGTTCGTATTACAGGTAAGGCCGGCCAAGGTCGGCTGGGGGAGGGGAAATGGCTCGTCAAAATGGCGAATTTGTAGGTTAAATTACACGGTCTGAGCGATTTCAGGCGTCAAAGGTTGCCATAGGTTCTATTAGTAAATAATCGGCCAAATGCTAGTCGGACCCGGACACCGAGGGTTCCGCACAAAAAGGAACTGCAAATTTAAGGTTGATTTTTCCCTTTATTTGAGTTGAAACCTTGCTTCTTGGCAAATAACATAATTATAGGTCATCGGAAAGTTCCCTATTAGTTATGATTCCCTTGCGAATATCAGGCGATTTCAGCAAAATTGCGACATAAATGGCGGTATCTCTTGATTGCGTTAACCTACGTTTGTTAACGTTTGATTTTTTCACAACTTCAAGAGACCACAGATTTGAGTAATCGATATTAACTGCAACATACGTACCATATCATCACGCGTTTCTGAGAAAAAGTGTCTTGACAGACGGACAGACGGACAACGAACTGATCCTATAAGGGTTACTTTTTACCTTTAAGGTACGTAAGACGTAACCCTAAAAAAGAGTTTGATAATGGAACCTATGGCAACCGGATAAAAGCAGTCGGATTTGAAGCCGTCATCGTCAGTTTAGTTCGTTTGTTTCGAAGCCTTCAGTATTCCACGGATAAGTGAGTATATATTTGCATTTACTTAATTGGACTGAGGGTCGATTCGCTTATGGGAAACGCATGGCGATAGCAAAGCGATTGCTCTGAAGGGCGTAAAAAGCCGTTTCCCATAACAAAATGGCCGAATAGCCGAGTCGGCATTTATCCTGCCTACGAAGCCAAGGGTCCCGGGTTCGAGTCCCGGTGGGGGCAAATATTTGTTTGATGAGAATGGATGTTTGTACCCTAGTCATGGTTGTTTATCTATCCAAGTATAATATTTATCTATATCAGTATGTATGTGTATTAGATTAGACCTGTGTCGATCGATTATTTCTTGCGACCCGGGTCGATCGTAACCCATTGGGGGAATGTCTATTCAAAACTCCTTTTGCTTTTGTTTCTATTAGTGTGTTAGGCGTAAGCATTATTTCCTCTTCACTTGACATATTAATTAACTTTCGTAAAACAACATGTTCTGCAAAGAAAACAACTAAATAAAAGTCAAAAACAAGACTCTTTCCCGCCACTGTATTTTTAATTTTCGGCATGTCGTGTGTACGCGATACTGCCCGAGTCATACTTGGATTTTTTAATGTTGTTGTTAATTATACTTGGTTTTATTACTATTAAGTTTTTTTTTATTATGCAACATAGAATGCAAATAAATTAAAGTAAATGTATTAAAAACAAAATTTATTTAATGCAGTCACCTCGTCTTTCAGGCTGAATGGCTCATTAGTCTTAGTCTAGATTATTAATCTGTGGTCTAGATGACGACAACACTTTATGCACTAGTGCCTAAAATACGATTTTATGCAGCCTCATCCAGCACAAAGAAGGACTTTTCGAGCATGAGAAGTGAAAAATATTAAATACAAGGCCTTATATCGACACATGGAAAAAAGAGTTTTATGTATGTAGTCAGGTTAACGAAACTCTTTGCACATTGAAACCAAAAGTGGATAGAAATAAGTAACTTATTTACAGAAATAAAATCAAATAAGATAAAAAACTTAATATTATTTATTATAATTTGAATGAGCTTAGTAATCGTAAAATGACAAATAACTAAGCACAAAACTCAATACCTACAATTAAAGATCTTTCCTATAAGATCGGGAGAGTCCTGTTTTCGCCGATAAACAAATAAAACAAAATGGCTAAGAAAATGGCCATATCAATGATTTCTTATATGGTTACTTCTTTTAATTCTTAAAAAACCGGTTTGTTTAATTGTTTGTTGTTATAGCGGCAATAGAAATACACCTTCTGTGAAACTTTCAGCTGATCTATCTATCTATCTATCTATCTATCCTATTTCGGTTGATCCGGTAGAGCCCGGTGACAGGCGGACGAACGGAGGGACAGCGGAGGCTTAGTAATAGGGTCCCGTTTGTCACCCTTCGGGTACGGAACCCTAAAGATGATATGCATCAACCAGATTTTTACCAGAGTGGGCTTGAGAAAATTCTAGTCGCTATACATAATAGTAAAGTACATAAATGTAAACTTTGATGTTTAAGAAAGGACACCCTGTCTTATACAACAAGCAGCATCAGCAAAAAATCATAACGTCAAACGAGGCATTTGAGAAACATTTATTGTAAGCAAAATGGACTTAATAGATACCAGCTGGCTTTAATATCTATATTTTGCAAAGAAATCCAGCTATCGTTTTACGTGACGTCGGGAATACTGCACTTAGTTTAAAAGTCTAGAAAAAAATACAAACGGATCTGCGAAAGGTAAAAACAACAAGGAGACTAAATGCGGAAAAGAGCGACAAAAAAAAAAATGAAATTTGGGCAAAAATAAAAATATTTTGTTTTTAGTAGGTAGACACCAGTTGCATCCTTTATCACCGAACGAGTAATAACGGAAACGATGAAAATAAAAACATCATAGTCTGCCTACGTAATGTTGATACTTTACTAACTACTCTAGTATTTTTTATCAGTAGGTACTTAACCCTTTGTCGATCTAAGGAGTGCGGATTTTTCCTTCTTTATCTGTAATAATTGGACAATAATGTTCAAAATACATTCGGACTTTATTCTACTAGGTTAAGCTTACTTTTAAGGTTCAAACGGGGTAACACAATTGTCGAAATCGCAGGTCAATGTACAGTCCAGTGAATCAGCAGCATTCTGTATCTGTAAAGGTGTGCGTAAAAAGCTATAAGGATAACAGTAGCGTGTAATGTTTTTTTTTTCTGGAAATTGGATCACAAGGTCAACTCTAACAATAAAAATATATGTATAAGGTCAGGCCATAAGTTTTGTCACATAATTTATAAAATAAATGATACAAAAATCTATGTAATACAAATATTTGTATATCAAACGAAAGGTTATAAAATACAGATTTAAATGATATTTAAACTATTCAAAAAGACGTCCTCTATTTCCGATACAAGCCTTTAATCTGCGCGGCCAGTCGTCGATAGAAGCTCGCACGACATCCCTGTCAATATTGGCCACTGCTTTAATCAGGGATGCTTTGAGAGACTCCAAATTGCTGTGAGGTTTAGTGCAGACCTTCTCCTCGAAGTACTGCCATATTTTATAAATATTTTATAATCCAAAGAATTCAAGTCTGGACCCGAGGAGGGCCAGTCTTCGTGTCTGACAAAGTCGAATCCACGGGAGAAGAGCAAATTTTGAGTACTTTTTGCCTTATGAGCTGGTGCAGAGTCCTGCTGGAATACCCAGTGTCTGTTTTTGAACATTGTCTGTGAAAGAAGTTCTACGAGGTTTGGTAAACGATATACAAAAATACTCAGTTGGGCCCGAATAGGAGACCCCAATTCAAACCATGAATGACGAAGGATGGTGACCACGCTGAACACGTGGGATACGTTTTCTCGCTTTGCACTGTTATGCGCATTCTGCTTGTTAATGCTTTCTTCGAAATAAAAAAAAATATAGTCCGACAATTATTTCGCGGTATTTTTTGTGCAGTTTTTTTTCCGGTATACGAGCTTACCGGAAATGAAGTCCAAGGTCTTCATTCAATACCCTTTTAACTTTAGTTCTACTTAACCTCATCTGGAGAGCCAACAGTTTTTGCTTCCGAACGGGATTTCTTTGTATCCGCGCCTTCACTGCTTTAATCACTGCTGGAGTCCGAACAGTACGAGGACGATCGCTCCTCTGCTTATCGTCATTTGTTTGAAAATCTCAGTTGGCGCTTGACCGCAGCGATGCAATGCAATTACCATTTTTGAAAATAAAGAAAACTAAATTACCTATGAATTTAGTTTCTTGAAATATTCGTATTTCGAACGCACATGCGTTCGAAATACGAATATTTTTTTATAATATTTTAAATATTTTTTTTGATCCACGTTCTAAATTCTTTTTTTGATCCACGTTCTAAATTCAAAATTTGAGGTATGTGACATTTATTATTTTTCCACCCCTGGTTTATTATTAATAATCTCAAACTTAACACGTACTATCTCAAACTTAACACGTATATCCCGTACTATCGCAGTTCTATATTATTCACCTTTTACGCACAGTCCGAAGATTCGTTCATGTATTTATCCCCCGCTTGCCCTTACCAGTGTCCAGCTTAACGAAAGTGTTCAAATGAAGTTGTGCAGAATCGCGACTAGGAAGAAACCGGATTGTATAAAACGAATGATTGCGAAGAATAAGGAATGTGATCAAATGCAAATGTGTGGAATCCATATTGTGCAGAATCGCGACTAGGAAGAAACCGGATTGTATAAAACGAATGACTGCGAAGAATAAGGAATGTGACCAAATGCAAATGTGTGGAATCCATATTGTGCAGAATTACGAATAGGAAGAAACAATAATGGCATGAGCGTCGAATAATCCTACGTACGTAGTTTATACATATAGGGAGGCCTAAAATGAGGCAGATCCCAGTAACAACCTCAAATGGGGCTACCTAGGTTCCCACAGCAGTGCTAGTGTACCTTGCAGTTCGAATGCAGCTTTTGAGCTTGGAATAATGAAAAAAAAACTTTAAAAACAGTTTGTTTATGAAAAATTTCACTCCAGGATGAGCACAACCATGGCTTACAATATATTTTTTCGAAGTGATATTTCTTATTTTTTTTCACATTATTTTTATTGTTAGATTTCTTCTGATTGGTGTTCCAGAGCAAAACGCCACTGCTCGATAGCAGGCATTTTCCGATTTCCGCCATAAATTACACAAAACGGTTTAGTCGCCATCGTTGTTTTTCATTACCATACAATAGGTATGCAGGGTGACATAACATTAGTTGACCAAACTTTGGTAAATGATTACCTACTTAAATACCCATTTTGAAAAGCTTTCCATGAACTTGTCCATTCCTTTCGAGAAACATTGCCCTCTGATTCTACTCTACACTGCAATCTTATATTTGAGTGCATCCGGGCCTCTGTGTAGGTAATATTGATATCGGTGGAAAAATATATATTTAGACATTTTCGAAAGAGTCAGTAGGTAACTAGGTACATTGGTTTCATGAAGTACTTAGAGATGAAGTTTTAGAAGAAGAAGAAGAAGATAAAGTTGTTACTATAGGGTTTAGATTCAATTATTATACTTTAATAAATAAAAATAAATATAAAATATTAGAGGAAAATCTTACACAAATCGAACTAGGCCCATACTAAGCTCAACAAGGCTTGTGTTATGGGTACTAGACGACGATATATTAAGTAGAGATAAATACCTATGTAAATACAAAGAAAACATCCAAGACTAAGAAACAAATATTCATGCTCATCACACAAATATTTGTCCTTACCGAGATTCGAACCCAGGACCGTCAGCTTCGTAGGCAGGGACACTACCCGCTAGGCTAAACCGGTCGTCGAACCAATGTTAACAATGCGATGGCTATTTAATTTTGCATGATTTTATCGTCAATTTTATAGAACAATGATGAACAAATATACCTACTTATATGATACCACTTTATCATTGTCAATATATTCGGAAGAGCGGGCCCTCCTGACACAGATATTACTTTACTTAATAAGGGGATTCCACTTAATGTAACTGTAATCAAGTGTGTGATAAAGAAATATAATACATTTAAATTTTTATTTAATGTAAATTTAACTAACTATATTATATCAACAATTCCCGTCCCGACCGGCAGCGGCATGAGCAAAAAACACGTGTATCTGAGACCTTTGATTACATGTTTGTAATGCTGTTTCTGTTCTTCAACTTCCAGGGTTTCCTAGAACTAATGACTAGTAAACACAAACAGGCAGTGTCCAGCGGTAATATCTCTAGACGGAAGTGACCTAGCGTTCTAGGAAATATAGCAGATAAGTCACTTACATAACTAGATATTTTTTGTTTATGTTATTCATCCGATGCGATTTCAAACAACACGAACGATTTATTTTACTACTAGCCGTTGCCTGCGGCTACACCTGCGTGGCTGTCGTGTAAAAAAGGCAAGTGCGAGTCGAAAACAAAGGGTTGCGTACCAAGATTTCATATTTATTTATCTGATAACCACAGCATCTGCGAAAAAGTCGAAAGAATCACGTTTCTTCTTATTTTACTTTTAATTTCGTGTTTGTCGCGAGCTGCTCCAGAACTGGATTTATAAAAATTTATAATTTCACATCGCGGAAATGGAAATTTTCATGTGAAATTTCAGGTGACCCTTCCAACAGGTCTTCTTACTTTTTCGACTTGATATCAGTGAAATTTCAGGAACGGCTAGCGCCGTCATTCTCCACAATGACAATTCCCGATACCTTTCAAATTCAAATTAAAATCCCTTTATATAACAGCTCTAGTGAAATAATTGCATTGACAGTTATAGAATAGAGCCTCATATCTCTTTTGGTTGCTCGTTACTCGTCTTTATGAGCCTCGTGAAATTTAATGCCAAGATCACATAAAACCACTAAAAAAAAATATGTTATTCACAATGAGATAATCTAGTTTCAATAGTGTGTCATTACACGATTAGATTAATTTGCCTCGATCGTAAAAATCCTGATCATAGTCTATATTAAAAATTTAAAAAAATATTTTAAATTTAAAATTACTGATTTTTCTCGTAATTTTATACTTAAATTTTCCTCTTTTAGACCTCCTTATGAATTCTTAATTTTTATTGATTATTTTCGTTTTCCAGTAAATTCGAAAAACACCTACGGAAGTAAATTAACTGTTTAGTTAATTCCACGTGAATTTACTTTTTAATAAGTAAGGCCGCTTACTTTTAACGTTGCCGGGCGGCCCGATAATTTTCCTCATCGCCCGCTACCCCGCCAGTTGTGGCGGCTCTCACCTCAACAGCTAGAGCTGGGTCTAAAGAGGCCGCCCCTCACAACAGGTTTTGTAGGTTGTTAATTAATCCGACTTATCCATGTAAAAAAGGGCTCTCTTAAAGAGAACTAATCTTTTTTAAAAGCGACCAAAAATGTATCTGTAACAGTTTCTTCACCCTACCTCTCCTACAATGGTCCAATGTAGAGAAGAGGCAAAACATTACAAATTCTAACAATATTTAATTTCTACATAAAATAAAATAAAATAGATTTAGATCAATACTAGAATTTCTAAATTTCCTCTCTCAGAACTCCCCACTTTGGCCCTTCCTAGAAGTGTTTGACTTCACATATAAAAGGTACTCTACGTGTTATTTAAGGACTGCGTTTAGTGGGGCTCATAGAGAAAAAGATTGGGAAGCTGTGCCTTATTGGGTGCAGATTTGAATAAACTCTTGATAACTGTTGTATCGCTGCTGTAGCTACCTACCGATATACGAAAATTTCAGCTTCATAAGTCATAGTTTTTGGTGTTCATAAAAATTTTCGTCAAGTTCTTAGTGCTACCTCTATAAGAAAGCCCTGTACAAAGTCAAAGGACTGTAAAGAAGTCATAACTTCTGAGCAAAAGGAGAAGCCTGACGCATAGCTCTGCCCCTACTGTAGGCCGATGTCAAATGCTACATCCTTAGCGCATCCGATTATTGACACTAGCTCACTTAACAAAAAGTTACATATCGTAAGAACTGTGTTAACCGATATGTCGGAAAAAAACTGCAACACAACCTTCAACGCCAGCTCACGACGGAATGAAAAACGTTTCTCGTATTTAGGTGAACTCCAGCTTCGCACCCGTCAAAGGCGGCGAAGAGTAATGCCGATAATTTCATCACTGGCCTTCTGGGCTAGGAAGGGAGTTGACTCAAAGATGCTGTCATGTCAATAATGGGACCTGAGCGTAAAATATATTGCATTATTTGCATTTTTGCATTATTGCGTAGGTATACGTCGTCGCCGCTTGCACCTCAAATTCCAATGATGAATGAGATAAAAATATATCGCCGTCCTTGTGACGTGTAGTCGTCGTGTCGAGCACAGAATAGATGTAAAAGAGGGACAGCAAAGTATGGGCACGTATGGGTATAATACTGTCCTATTCCTACTAAAACATTTAGAGTCAGAGTCAGAGTCATTTTTTTATTGAATATAAATAAATAAATTATCTTATTCAGCGTCAAAATTATACTTACTTATAACTATATAATAACAAGTCATTTTTTTTTTATATAAAAAAAGACCACCGTTTCGGAAGGTGGGCCTCGGGGTTAAGAAGAAACGGCAAGAAACTCCCCCATACCTTTTTTTTTAAAAGTGACTTTACAACAGTGGAGTGCGGGTCGTCGCGCGGCGGGGGGGCGGGGGGACGGAGCGCGCTACTGACCAATAGTACGCGGCGCAGGCGGGCGAACGTCACGAGACTCGCGCGTTTGTTGTTGTTTTGATGCCGGTAATTAGGTAGGTACTGCAACGCGTGACATAATAGTCATTTTACGTAATTAATGTAGAAATGAGTCAGTTACAGTTCCCAGGACCGAGTGGAGTAATAAGTTTTAGTGATGGAGTTCCGGATTATTGTTCAAGTGAATCTGAATCAGAAAAGCAAGGACCACCAAGATCGAAGCGTGGACGAAATAAGCTTTGGGTTTTTTATCAGAAATTTTCCAACTTGAAAGAGGCAGAAGATTTTGAATTCAGAAAACAATTGGTCACGGAAATTCACGCGAATGACAGAAGAGGGGCAGAAACGGTTTTACCGCTGTAACAAAGTTCGAAAGAAGGGACCACAGTGCGTGGCAGAATTTTACTTATTGTTTGAGAGTGGAAGCGATAGTGTTTTCGTTTATCGTACGGACGCTGATCATAATCATGATGACATTGTGGTTCGAGACGATTATGGTATTCATGCTCAAACTAAAATAGAAATTAACAGACTCTTTGATCTGCATCTAAAGCCAAAAGCTATCTTAGCTGCTCTTTAAAAGATTGATGGAATCAAGTTGCCTACAAAAATGCAACTTAATAATTATATATAAGCGTGTTATGTTTGGACAACCTACAATTCACTTAGGTGAACAAGAAAAGTGGATACATGAGCACGAAAGCATTTCTGACGATGACAATGAGCCATTTGTTATGAAGTCCTGGATATTGGAGGGTGACCAACCATCCTTCAGATTTGTTTTGACAACAAAAAAGTTATTGAAGCTAACATGTTCTACCGATATTTTACACGCTGGTGCTACCTATAAACTCATATGGCAGGGCTTCCCTGTTCTTATTGTAGGAACAACAAACAAAAACCGGAAGTTTTATCCGCTGTGCGTGGGAGTTTCTACAAATGAACAAAAAAAAGACTTTGAAATGATCTTCAGTGGATTAAAGGAGGCGGTATGTTCATTGTATGAGCACGATTTGAAACCAAAAGTATTGGTGTGCGATGCAGCTCAAGCAATAAAAAATGCATTTTTGGATGTTTTTGGTTCTGATACCACTGTTGTACGCATGTGTTGGGCACACGCCAAAAATAATATGCTGAATAAACTTGAGAAATATGTGGACAAAAAGTCCAGAAAAGAAATTTTACAAGATATAGATGCATTGCATAACGCGTCATCACCGGATATTTTCAATGCTGCTTCTCAAGCTTTTGTCACAAAACATGCCACAAAGACAAAATTTATACAATACTTTAAACAGGAATGGCTAACCAAAAACCCTAATTGGTTCTTAGGAGCAGCAGTAACTCTTTCGCCGACTACTAAAAACGCTCTAGAAGCATTTAACAAGACTATCAAGGACCATAATACGATGCGAGAACGCTTTCCTCTGTCACGATTCCTTACTGTAGCATACGAGATGGTTACCCAGTGGTCAAACGAGATCTCTGAAGAATCATTCTCAGAAACACACACGGTCGAACTTAAAGAATGGACGGAGGCATATTGTTGGGCAAAACTAAATATTGCAGAGAAGACTTTAATATCTGATTGTTTAAGGACTGTTTATTTGGTACCTAGTGGAAAAGGTTCGGCTGTGGAAATGACATATGATGAATCATGGCATACATTTGATGAATATAAAGAAAAAACTTTGCATTTTGGAAAGTTGAACTATCTAAGATAGAATGGGAGCAAGCCACATGCAACTGTCCTCAATTCTTCAGAATGTATACATGTAAACATATACTGGGTCTGGCCATAAGGCTAAAACTAACCACGCCACCTTTGGAAGCAAAAGTGATTCCGATAGGACAAAAAAGAAAGCGTGGACGCCCTACTAAATCAAAACCTGCCTTGATAATACAATAATAAATAAATATAAATTAAATATTAAGCCTTAGTATAAGTATCAAGTCGGTTACAATCCTGCCCTGATGATACTGTTGATTAAAGTATTAAGTGTACCTACCTAACTAGGTAACTACATTTTTTATAAATTAAATTAATTTCTTTAAATAAAAACATTTTCTCTACGTATGTACTTTTCTGCCTTTTATTTCTTCCACCGCCATAAAGAAAATCAGAGCCACTAAATAAAACTATAGACCAAAATTATTATTTATACATGCAATTTTCAACTTTGATTAAAGTTCTTAAAGTGTCGCACAAAGTATTTTTTTATGACCTTGATTTATTTTATATGCAATCTCCATTGAACAATTAGAGTAGGCCATTTTCAACTTTTTATCCGCTGTTATGTTTCCGCTTAATTAGTTAATTCAGTCGCCAAAACAATAACTCGATGCTAGTTTATATTGAAACAAAGCCGAAAATTGATTACTTAGCTGCTACTTTTTACTTTATACTAGTCTCCGCAATTAGTCGCCAACTTATTATTTTTGCTACCCCCTTTAATTTTTTATAAATCCCTAAATCAGATTAATTTGTCGCCGCGTTAAATACATGCTTTTCAAAATATGACGCCCGAACACACTGGTTAAGCGGTCGGCGCGCGCACTTTACTATTAAATTCCCAGAAGGATACACATGAAGCTTATCGTAAATGCAATTATTGTGTATGTCACAAGAAGAATAGAGTCACAATAGTATCGGATAATGTGTTTTGTTAGCTGCCTTACTTTAGATTCTATGGGCGTTTCAATAACAAAATTTCGATTTAAATAAAATCTAAAGCGACAACCTATGTTTTATTTTAGTTCATTGTATAGCCTATCTCATCGTTATTTTGATAACATCAAAACATCGTAAGGTGCTGGAGCTAATATTTGAACTATCAAGCCAAATGTAACGCACGCCGTGAAAAAGAGCACATCTACGCAACAGATCGCGTAAGGCTCCCGGCAGACAGATTTTATTCTTCGTCAAAATTACCAAAGTGCAATTTTTGTATGATGAATGAAATAGATAGTTAGGTTTCAATAAAGTAAATAAATAGTAATAAAGTACTAAATAAATAATAATATTATTTTTATAAAAAATATGCTTTCATGTAAGTAGGTAGGTATTTATTTTTAATTAGAATAGGACTCTGTCATCATTTGAAGTATTAAAAAATCCGGTCAAGTGCGAGTCTAAATCGCGCACGAAGGGTTCCGTACCACCGTTCAATGGAAGCGATGGTGTGGAGTGAATAGTTTGGATTTTACACAGCAAAATATTGTTTACAAAGTTATTGGTGCGGTTACTTTCACACTCCATGTACGTAACCAGGTGCATCCATAAGTTTGTATGTGGTATTGAAAGAATTGTTGTATGGGAGCCCCCTTAAATATTTCTTTTATCCTGTTTTTTAGTATTTGTTGTTATAGCGGCAACAGAAATACATAATCTGTGAAAATTTCAACTCTCTAGCTAGGTAGGTTCTTGAGATACAGCCTGGTGACAGACGGACGGACAGCGAAGTCTTAGTAATAGGGTTCCGTTCTTACCCGTTGGGTACGGAACCCTAAAAAGGGATATCTATAGATGTGCCGTTGCCGGCAATATTGCCATTGCCATTTAATTCCCACAAATGCCAATAATGCCCATCAATAGGGATACCATATTGGGTTCAAATCGTACCTATCCAATAAAAAACATATATAAACTCACAAAACGACGAAAGTAAAAAATAATTATTATTCAAAAAATAAATACTTAATAAATTAATTTTAAAATTATTTATTTGCGTAATTTTTCAAAAAGTAACGTAACAAAACAATATTTAAACATATCCTTGGTACCTATATAACAAAACTTGGACCCATCCTGATGAATGACCCCTTCAATGGCTGTGCATTTGAATGGTAAAATATCATGCAGTAGTCGATACACAATGCTACCTCACACTTATCACACCATCGATTTGTCCTCTTTCTTTTTTTCTGCACCATACGCATCGCCTCAGGTACGGTTCATTGGTGATTTTTACCGAGTAGTGGTTATTCAACAGTACCGGTCTAAGTTGCCTTCTCTGGGTGCTTGGCAGCATGCAGATCGCGTATGAATTTATTACTTGACGAGGGGGGTGGACCAAAAAAGTCTTCAGAAGACCTTCAGCCAGTTCGACTCTGAATGCTCGATGCGAAATGCTTTTATTCTTGTACTGATACAGTATGAAAGCATTAAGAATCGAAACATTCATCAACCTTCTGAACACTTTTTTGTACCAGATCAAGTTTCTCTTGCGCTCCAGTGGATAATTGGCTAAAACCTGATCTTTTTTATCCACGCCTCCCATACTCTGATTATAGTCCAATATTATTTCTGGCTTATGTTGCCAATGGCCGTGTTTTTGTACAGCCCCAGCCTCATTCGAGTGATAGGTTGAGATCATGCTGACGAGGTTGATGTCTTTCCAGACCATGACATTTAAGTCACCTGAAGTGGACACTAGAACCTCTCCAGTTTTCATATGGTACTTGTTGACGGCCTTTAGACTCTCTGGTACATGTTCACGACTAAGCCTGAGTGTGCCGTAGCAATCAGTTTTTCGTAGCTTAAGTGACCTGGCCAGGGTCGGACTATTGTAGAAATTATCCATAATAAGTGTGTATCCTTTAAAAAACAATCCACTGGCCAGGTCGTACACGATTTTTGCGGTCGACCCCACGGCTTCTGTCCCAGCGAGCTCTGCCGCTGACTCAGCATCTGCCATTGATGCTCGGGAAGTAGTTGCTTCAGGTGGTGTAATGGCGTCGTCCACTGCATCTTCAGGTCTGTCAGTCTTATCTGGCTGGCAAACTGGCTCTGAGGCACCCTTACCGGCATAAATTTTAAAACGCCACAAATATCCTGTCTTCGAATCACATAATTCGTATGACTTTATGCCTGCCTGGGCCGCTTTCGTTGCTATCTTCTGAATGAAGCTTAAATGGCCGTCCCACTTGAGCAACGATTCATCTATAGCAATATCACGGCCAGGCAGAAATAAAGCTTGGAACTTCTGATCAAGATGATCAAGTACTGGCTGAATTTTTCGCAGTCTTTTCTCTTCTAACGTCATAACCGATGGAATGTCGTTGTTGTTACTGAAATGAAGAAACTTTTTGAGAAGTGCCAAACGGGAAAACGACATCATATTTTTGAAATTGGGCATGGTGGTGTATTCGGAGGCAGGATAATAATAATCCTTTTCGACGGTCAGAGGCGTGAGCGATTGATGCATGCAGACTGCGAAAAACACGTACAACTCGTTTACGTTGGTAGGGTGCCATCGCTTTACTCGAGAGTGACTGGGAATATCGGATCTGTTCATATACTCCGCGGCATAAGCATTTGTTTCACGTACAATGGTTTCCATGAAATCTGTATCCCAATATTTCAGGAAAGCATCTACAGGGCATTTCAATTCATTTATCGGAAATGTTGGCCCTGGGGTCCCTGTAAATGTGTCTCTTTCACCGTGGAATTCACCAATGTCGCTCAGCCAATTGAACGTGAGACAATCTTCGGGCAAAGTAGTCCTCATAACTCTATCGTTTTCTTCGTCTAATCGGTTAAGGGCATCGATCAGGCGGGGTTCTACAATAGTTGGCAGCACAGCTGGACTGTCTGTGGCTATCCTGCCCTCTAAATGTTCCGAGTCCTTGTTTATAATATTGTCCTCGACGTCACTCCAGGTATCGATTCCTATTATATCCTCATCCCCCTCTATCTCTATATCCTCTTCAGCGGTGACTGTTTGAACCGCTAAAACAATAATATTTTTGTCATTATTTTTACAAACGAGTTTTTATAACATTGACAAAGCTTTAAGCATGTTAAGTTACCTGGCGATGACGGTGCTGGGCTTGGCGCAGGTGATATTTCCATGAAGTAACCTGAAACAACACAACCCATTATTTATAATTTCATTATATCTGATGTCTTAAAAAGAAGACTCTCAGACTCATCCTCAAAGGACTTAGAGATGGTTACCCTAAAAAATGGACTTAATTTTAAACAACTTATTAAAGCTACAACCATGACTGAAAATAAGGGAATATATGTGAAATTTTAAAGGAGACGTACAGAAGTAAAGCAAAATAATAAAATAAATGAATGAGTTACCAAAACAACCATATATGCCTGCTTATTAAGTCAAATGTCAGTCAGTTGTTACATCACACAATAATTGAGTAGATCATCGAAAACTGAATTATAATTTTAGTGCCAAAATTTTAACTAGCCTCCTCTTTTTCCATGACTGGGGTGAGTTTGCCGGCAATACAGCAGGAGTACCCTCAGACAAAGGCAATTTCTTCACTGTATCTAGCGGCAGGAAGCTAAAATGATTAAAAAAATATCACCTGAAGCATAGCGTAGGCATTTTACAATTGTGTTCCTATTTTTATACTAGTAATAATTTAGAATAAACCATGAACTCGCTAAAAGGGTCATTAAAAATACAAAATATAAAAAGTGGGAAAAAACATAAAGCTGCTAAAACGGACATAGTAGTATTATACTAAAATGGAATAAAATCCTTTTACCTGGCACTGGCTGGCCTTTTGCGGCCACTGTCTGCCGAGAGCCTAGGCAACGTTAGCAGTTGCAACTTTTTTTGAGCTTTGCGCTTCTTGTACTCAGCCTGCACATTTGCAGGCAGAGCTTTGACGCGTTTCCGCGTCAAGGCCATGTTGACCTTGACCTGTTTTCTCTGTAAGCTAAAAAAATCGGTTTATTATTTGTGGCTGTAGCGGCTACAGACATACATATTCTGTGAATATTTCAACTCTCTATCTAAAACAGTTCGTGCAGTCCGCTGACGGACAGACGGACGGACTAGTGGAGGCTTAGTGATAGGGTCTCGTTTGGCACCCTTTGGGTACCGAACTCTAAAATGCAATAAAACAGCTTTGATATTTAGTTATTTTTGGAGGCTCAATAATAAAATATGTACAGTGCCACAAGAATCTTATGGTACGCGGGTGCCATCAGAACTAGCTCCGCCATCTTGTAAATCGTTTTAGAGAGAGGAAGAGAGGTGATGCTAGCTAAAAGTGGCCCCCCTTATTTCAATAACATCCTTTTACCATCTAAAGATCCTAGAGGAACTGTAAAAATGTACGTGATGTCAATTGGTTGCGGAGAAAAAGTCCTTTCGGCATCTTCATATTCAGTAAAAAAAATAGAATTAAATATATGTAAGTAATTAGGAAATTGTCATTAAATGCATAAAATAAAATAAAATTTGTCATACGTTATTGCAGATGGCCGGCTTGTACTCGGCACTGGCGAAGTAACTGATCTAAAACCAAAATGTCGTTACACAAATATTTTAGAAAAAGTACTTAGCAGTTATTAATAAAATATTTATTATAATATATTTTTTACTAAGGACACCTACCTGACTTCAAAAAGTTCACGCTTTGCTTTGCTTTTTCCCTCGGCCACGACCACGACCACGACCACGATCCTGACCTTGACGCTTATTTTCCATTCCTGAATACAAAAATATATTTTTATGTTTGTTATTTTCCGATTACTTTTTTAAGTCCCACTCACTTTGTTTGCCATTTTCTACATACAACACATAGATCTACCAAATTTTATATCACAGTAAAGAACAAGGACGAGAAATTCGTGTTTGCAAATAGCCTTATTTCGGGCCACTTTCATGACTTCGCGCAATCGAGGAATATAGATTTGCCATCAATAATCTATCGGGAAGTAAATACTATGAGAAATAAGTAGTAAAACATAACAAAATTGGTATTAAACTTTCTGTAAAGACTCAATCAATACTATTAAATATCTTGACCGATATTCAGGGCCTAATTAAAAACATGAGAAGACATCCTTGATTTTCAGTGCTAAACTAGTGACGTATATCCGGTCCGTCCGTTCCCGCCCCCGGATGTTCGGTTAAGCCGCGTGGTACCTTGTTTGCGCGCGCGCCCCACCACACCACCGAGGCAGTTCGGATTGTTGAATTCGAATTTAGCTTCATTGGCGTCTTGATTTTCGCACGGCACAGTCGTTGCTCAGCTCCTGAGTACGGCCCGCCAAAAATCTATACATCGTGACGTGAGAACTTCTTTTGCATATTATAACCAACTGTTCGTTAAAGAATTTCTTAGAATTTTCTGATTTATTGCAGGCAAATAAAAGATACCCAACGGTGTGACCGTTCGTTTGTGTAAAATGGAGCAAGAAACCCCGGAGGTTCCGTCCAGTTTGGAGCACGTGGCGGCGCGTAAGGATAAAGGCAAGAAAAGGCGGAAACCGGTGAGCTCTTCGGACTCCGACAATTCTAGTTCGTCCTCGTTGAGTTTCTCGGAAAGCGACGATCGCAAGAAGCGGTACCGACGGCGCAAACGCATCAAGGAACGTAAGTTCGATCTTCTTTTTAACGAGATTAAAGATCTTAAAAGTCAACTTGCTGCTACACAGGAATTTCACGAATATGATTGTGAACCACGGCATGACTTGATTGACCCTAATGTTAGTGGAGACCTCTACGAAGGTCACGTTGAGGAGTCCGAGCCCGCCAACATTGACTCGGCTTTCGAGGTCGATCTTAACATTTTTACTGGTACAAAAACCAAGGAGCCCGCTGTACCGCAGGCGTCTCCCGAACTAACACAACAATTAAAAGATTTGCAGCGATTCAATAGCCAGGACTGGATTAACGTCCGATATGCCGATGTCCAAAAACACTATTTATTTGCGCCGGGTTTCACTAATCTTGAAGCTAATGACGAGATAAAGAGGTACGATACATCTAAACTACCTTAAACATGAAAAAGGCTTTTGCCGGCATTTCCTATGCATTGCTCAAACAGCGCGACGCGCTTTTGAGTGAATTACAAGCCTTTCTAGCCTGGGCGCATCAGGTCAAAAACCTACGATTCGACGATATCCATACAAAGCTCAAAGAACAGTTAGCCAATGGTGAGTATAGCAAGATTTCAAACGACGCTCTCCAGCTCGTCTGTGGACACCGGGCTGAACTTATTCAATATCGCAGAGAAGGCATACTCTCATAGTAAAAGACCAGTACCACAAAAATACATTACGCAAAATTGCGCCGTCAGGTTCTCATCTATTTGAAGCCGACAAATTTAATGCTTTATTGGAAAAAGCGGGTGGAGTTAAAAATGTGTTTTGGGTGGAAGGAAAGTCTCGCTACAATACTGTGCCACAGTACGAGCCTTCCACTTCTACCCGCAGTCAGACGCAGAAACAGGCCGCAACTTATAACAATCGCGCGCAATATCATAATCAAAGCCAGTATCATACTTCGGCCCGAGGCAGGATAAATAATAATTCGTTTCGCGGGCGAGGCGCGCGGGGTTCACGCGGCCGTGGTCTACCCGACAGGTCAGGAAGGGATTATCAACCCAGACGTTCTCCCTCATCCCACCGGGATAGGAGACTATGCCATGCACATGCATGCAAAATTTAACGCCGGACAACTCCGCATGTACTATGATCGTTGGAAACAGTTGGGAGCTCCCACATACATTCTAAAAATTATACAAGGATGCCGCATTCCTTTTGTGTTGAAACCACCATTGCACATTCCAAACAGTCGCAGTGTGAAAACACCAGAATCAGAACAAATGTCGAAAATAATTAAAAACATGATCTCGCAGGGTGTGCTAGAAAAGGTGCGCCCAGCTTTATTTCCCCGATATTCCTGCGCCCCAAGAGCGACGGCACATGGAGGCCCATATTCAACTTAAAAAATCTGAACCAATACGTCAACACTCGACTTTTCAGACTAATAAATGTTCATCGGGTAACGGATTTTCTACAACCCAAGGATTGGTTGGCCAAAGTGGACATTCACCAGGCATACTTCCATGTCCCTGTATTCGAAGGCCACAGAAGATTTCTCCGCCTTCTGTACGGCGACAAAAACCCACAAATACTGGAAATGACGTGCCTACCCTTCGGCCTTTGTTCAGCACCGAGAATATTCGCCTCAATCACCAACTGGATAGCACAATACCTCCGCGATCACGGTATCCGGATCATCGTGTATCTCGACGATTTTATGCTGGCTCATCAAAACAAAGCCACTCTCATAAATCAAGTGTCGTTGACACTGAACACGCTCGCCCACCTAGGCTGGCAAGTGAACACAGACAAATCTGTTTGCAACCCACACAAGGCAGTGGAATACCTGGGCATTGTGTGGAACACATGGCAGAACGCGAAATACATTCCTCAGAGGTTAGTAGCAAAAATACATTGCACGGTATCCAAAATCTTGATAACACGGACAACGTCCGTCAAAGAGTTACAAGGTCTCATTGGCCTGCTGAACTTTGCCAGTTTTGCTGTACCGAGGGGTCGTCTAAATTACCGGTATTTACAGTTACAGGCCAACAAGGCCTTGAAACTAAAGATGACAAAAACCTTTCCTCTAGTTGCGAAAGCCCTAGTCGAGTTAGAATGGTGGCAGTTGAATTGTCAGAAGAGTACTCTACTTCATGTCCCACTATCGTCTCATTACCTAATAACAGATGCCAGCGACATCGGCTGGGGGGCCAAATTAAACGAAATCTCAATAACAGGCTCATGGCTACCCTCACAGCAGAACCTTCATTGCAACTACAAGGAGATGTTGGCCATATTAAATGTTTTACGCCATCATTATCAGCTCCTGAGCTCACAGTCGCTGCTAATACAGTGCGACAACGAAACTGTCGTCTCTTATCTAAGAAAAGAGGGAGGGGCGAAATCTATAGCCCTTACGGAGCTGGCAATGAAAGTGCTACAAGTACTGGAACATAACAACATTCGAAGATATGTTACAGAACTACAATCTAAAGCTCACATTCAATAAGCCAACACGTGTAAGCAGTGGCACATGTTTGGACAACTTCATCCATAATATCAAAGGTTTTAAGGGCGAGATAGTAGAGTTTGCACTTTCAGACCATACAGGACAGTTACTAAAATGTCCAGTAAAACATTTCAACGTCCTCCAGAGTTGGTCAGTTTATAGACAAGACTACAGTAAAGATTACCTAAAGAAGTTCAAAGAGCACCTTTCAAGTCTCAGTTTCAGTGAGGTATTCAATAGCAACGATGCTAATGAGGCGTTTGCTGAGTTCCATAATACTTTTAAACTTTTGTATGATCTCTGTTTTCCTAAAATCAAGGTAAGGATCTCAAGCAACAAACGAACACGACGAAAGGTATCAAACAATGTACAAAAAGGAAGCGAGAGCTATTATGGAAATCTAGACTGCATCCAAACCAACAAAACAAACAAAGCTTTAAAACCTATTCAATAAGACTCAAAAAAATAATAAAATTAACGCAAAAGTCCCAAAACGAATATCAAATAAAAACATCAACTAATAAATCCAAAGCCACATGGAAAATAATAAATAATTATCACAACAATAAAACTAAACCAAAAAACTACATAAAACAAATAAAAATGGAAGATCATCTTATCACTGATCCACATGAAATTGCACAGTCATTTAATAACTTTTACATCGATCAGACATCACAACAACGTCAAGCAAATGCCACAAATAACCATATAAAGATGTCTTTCAACCCCAACTCATTATTCCTAAATCCGACTACTCCATACCAGGTATATCAAATAATAAAAAATCTAAAAGACACAAACAGTACTGGATATGACAATCTATGCACAAAAGTTATTAAATACGTATCGGATTTAATAGCACCGGTTTTGAGCAGTATATTTAACCTATCGATACAACAGGGTGTATTTCCAGAGAAGTTGAAAACTTCGATTATTAGACCGCTCTTCAAGAAAGAAGACCGTGAAGAAATGAGTTTCTATAGACCAGTTGCGCTCATCCCCATAATATCAAAGACCTTCGAAAGAGTAATTTATAATAGTCTCTACCAATATTTTGAGAAAAAATGTCTATTCGCAAAGGAACAGAAGGGTTTTAGAAAGGGTAAGACGATCGACATGGCCATTTATGATTTCTTAATGCAGGTAGTGACGTGTTTAGATAAAAAATACCTATTTCAGCGTTGTACATGGACATGACGAAAGCATTCGACTTCGTCGACCATGAAACACTAATAAACAAACTGGATGTTTACGGTGTACGAGGTAATGTGCTTAAACTTATTAAAAGCTACCTGAGTGACAGAACACAGTTAACACAGATTTCCAGAATATGTCAGAAAACAAAAACAGAAAATCAATACATATCAGGCCCGAGAACGGTTAAATGTGGCGTACCACAAGGTAGCGTATTAGGACCACTACTATTCCTCATCTACATCAATGATCTCCCTATGTCAGTAAGTTACCCAATGGTATTATTTGCAGATGACAGTACGATGATTGCGGATTGTCGAGATGAAAATACATACGCATCTGAAATTAATAATTCCCTTAACGATATTATTGAATGGCTGAGCCGTAATAATCTGATAATCAATCTTGATAAAACTAACATAATGACATTTAAAAATAATTACAATCAAATAACAAACACTCTTGACATCCACTATAATAATAAAAAATAGACAAAATAAATGTATTCAAATTCTTAGGACTTAATATTGACTCACATCTGACATGGAAACCACAAGTAGAGCATGTTTGCAAAAAACTAAGTCAGTTTTCCTATGCTCTATATATGCTTGCCAAAGTTACTGGGCAATCAGCTTTATTAACAGTGTATCATGCTTTTGTCGCCTCGACTTTAAGGTATGGCATTATTTTCTGGGGCAACTCAACCGACAAAGATAAAGCATTTAGAGCACAAAAACGGTGTATAAGGGCAATTTGTAAATTGAAACCTACAGACAGTTGCGTTCTTCATTTTAGAATGTTAGGTATATTGACATTGACATCATTATATATTTATGAAACTGCTGTATTTGTAAAAACAAACTGGTGCTTGTTTAAGAAAATGAATAGTAAAAGAGATACTAAATTAAGTGCACCTCCCCGCTCTACTGCTTTATTCAGCAAAAGTATATTTGGTATGGCGCCAAAAGTGTATAATAAGCTGCCTAAATCCATAAGAGACATTGAGCAACTTCATTCATACAAGGCTGGACTTAGATATTTCTTAATCAAAAAATCATACTATAAGTTAGAGGACTTCTTGGAGGACAAGTCAATCTAACGAAATATTATAAATATAATGATAGGTACATAAATAGATAAGTAACATGACCAGAATAATAAATTTATTGTGAATAAAATTAATGCTCATTCACTCTTAGATGGGTGCTTACTTTTCTTTAATTTTAATTTTATGATAATTGTGTTGTATGTACATCATAACATTTGCACGTCTGCATGGCAGAATATAGCGAAACTAAGTGACATTATAAAATACCCGATGTACACCTATATTCATGCAAATAAACATTACTTTACTTTACTTTACTTTACTTTACTTTACTTCACATGTCCATCTATCACATAGCAGGGAACTACAACTGCGAAGCAGACCATTTATCACGTCTCAAAGACCCACCAGAATGGCATCTCCTGTCAAACATAACAAATGTCGTGTTTGCCAAGTGGGGAACCCCCGTAATCGATCTTTTTGCTTCCAGGAGAGCTCACGTGGTTCCAACGTACTGTACACTGGACAGAACCGACAACCAGGCGAGCATGTACGAGGCTCTAGGCAGCAAGTGGGATTTCAAGTTGGCATGGCTGTTCCCGCCGCCTTATCTCATTCCCAGAGTATTGACGCACTTAAACAATGCACTGGGTGTGTACCTGATCGTAGCCCCGAGATGGCACAAAGTTTACTGGAGACCAGACCTGAAGAGCCGCGCATTGTCACCCCCATTCACGATAAGGAACCTGTCGCAGGTCCTAGTCGATGTAACGACGGGAAGTCCGCCCCCCAACATATCGGAGATGACGCTGGAGATATGGAGATGTGGGGTTGGCAAAAACACCTAAGTCTCTGGAGCGAGGAACAAAAAGCTCTGCTCCGTTCGAGCTGGCGTGAATCCACTCTTAGAACGTATAAACCAGCTTGGACCCGTTGGCGAAACTGGGCCATAACTCACAAGGTACATACACATAAACCTACAGGCTCAGACCTGGCCCGATTCCTCACTGATCTACATCAAAAGGAAGGCCTTTCATACAGCACTATCCTTGTTCATAAATCTGTAGTGTCTACTCTTTGTGATCCCAGTGAAAGTAATAAGCTAAGCTCACATACACTTGTAAAACAAGTCCTAAAGTCCATTGGGTTAGCTAAGCCTAAACCTATCAAAGCCCCCATCTGGGATATAGACACCCTTGTAAACCATCTTTCTAAAAGAACCTGCAATTCATCAAGTTTATTTGCCACCTCTCAAAGAGCGGCTGCTTTACTCCTATTATGTTCGGGTAGACGTGTACACGATTTAACTTTAAATACCGTTACTCAGGAACACTGTGTTATTTCAGATGACAGCATAATCTTATGGCCATCTTCAGCATAATCTTATGGCCATCTTTTGGCTCCAAAACTGACTCCATTACCCATCAACAATCGGGATGGAAGCTAAATAAGAATAAGGACAAGTCACTGGATCCTATCCACTGGATACGCCGCCTCATTGAGTTGGGGAAACCTAGGCGAATTGCTGCTAAGTGCGATAATCTGTTTGTGAGTACTACAGGCGACCCCAAGGCTGCTGCACGTACAATCATAGGGGGCTGGCTGAAGAAACTACTTCAAGATGCAAACATCAATGCTACGCCTGGCAGTTTCAGATCAGCTGTTGCATCCAAAAACTGGATCGAACACTTTCCCATTGATGACATACTATCCCGAGGCAACTGGAAGTCTGCTAAAACCTTCCAATTTTTTATCAAATAGAAGTAAAATCTGGAGATAGAAGAGAGTCATTGATTCCGAACCTATTCTCCCCTGTCGAGTAATTAAGACAATTATGTATTGTTCAATACTTTATTCCAAAGTTTGATTTATATTTGCTGATTTTAGTAATACCTATCTAATTTATTTACTGGTTTGGTACCATTTCTACGCAGGTTCTATCATGATGAATAATAATACCTGTTTATAAGTTACAAGTTAATTTTATTTCCTTAAACCACACTAATCACCTCATCTTAACAGAAAGCAATACAGAACAGATACAATAATGTCATAAGTCATAGTACCTAACCTACATACAGTACTTTAGGTTTCTTCCTAAGGGATCATCGATCAGTCCGAATAAATTATAGATAGATACTTACTTGTTTATCAAAATACCTGAATCATTCATAATTTCTGTATGTCACAACATAAACTTACCTACTTTTATTTAAATATGTATGTTTAAATATCGGTCAAGATATTTAATAGAGACGTTTTACCTGAAAATAAAACGTTTATTAAATACTTACCATATTCAGGGCCTAATATTTTTTAAATCTGCCTGGTGGACATGAGAGATCCAATGAAGCTAAATTCGAATTCAACAATCCGAACTGCCTCGGTGGTGTGGTGGGGCGCGCGCGCAAACAAGGTACCACGCGGCTTAACCGAACATCCGGGGGCGGGAACGGACGGACCGGATATACGTCACTAGTTTAGCACTGAAAATCAAGGTTGTCTTCTCATGTTTTTAATTAGGCCCTGAATATGGTAAATATTTAATAAACGTTTTATCTTCAGGTAAAACGTCTCTATTATTTGAACAGATATTAATTTAAATCTGTTTCTGTAAGATATAACAACCAAACAGAATTAATCCAATTTATTTCATGAATCACTCGTCTAATTCAAAGAAACTGCTACATATCAATAAAGCATACTTTGTAGCATAAAGTAAGCTAAATATAATCACACAAATCCAGAAAAAAAACCTACTTACTTATTATTTAGTATCGGGCGCCCGAGTACACCTTCAAACACTTTTTCTATTATTATCATAGTTAAATTAGAATGCCGAAAACATCGAATGTTTCCCTTATCCAACGCTTTCTTTCATTACCTTTCCAACAGTGTACTTAAAATTGACAATTGCTATAGTAAAAATGCCAACAATAGCCAACCTGCGAAACTATGAATTTGGTCCACGAATATGACTTGTTACATCGAGCATTTGAAGAATGATCCAGTTTCGTGGACATGTTCACCGAAGCGGTTATCAGCTCATTTTTAACATAGTTTTTGAACCTCTTTTCAGGAAGGATCAATGATTCCTGTGGTATTTTATTGTAGAAGCGAATACAGTGCCACATGAATGATGTGCCTACTTTACTTAGTCTAAATAATGGTAGTGCTAACCTATTTCTATTTCTGGTGTTGATTGTATGGCTATCACCTACAATTTTAAATAAAGCTATGTTTTTTCTTACATGCATGATATTCTCGTATATATATTGACAGGTAACCGTAAGTATATTAATTTCTTTGAATTTTTCTCTTAATGATTCCCTAGCATCTAATTGATATATCGCCCTGATCGCCCTTTTTTGTAAGACAAATATCGTATTTATATCTGCTGCTCTCCCCCAGAGTAATATTCCATAAGACATAATACTGTGAAAATAACTAAAGTAAACCAATCTGGCAGTTTCAACATCTGTAAGATATCTAATTTGTCTGACCGCAAAAGCGGCTGAGCTAAGTCTTCGTGCGAGATTAGTTATGTGAGGACCCAATTGAAGTTTCGAATCTATAGTGATTCCGAGAAAGATTGTGTCCTCAACGAGTTCCAATCTTTCAAATCCTATTCTTACACTGCTTTCAACCTGTCGTACATTAGGCAAACAAAATTTGATACATTTAGTCTTCTTTGAGTTTAATAACAAAGTTGTTTACATTGAACCAACTTAACACATGAGAGAGTGTACTATTTGCGTCGTCTAGAATTTCTTCTTGTCTTTTCACCTTGAAAATAATAGATGTGTCATCAGCAAATAGAACAATCTGAGTAATTTTTTCGGGAAAAGGAACGGACCTAAGATAGAACCTTGGGGTACACCAATATTCATATGGGTTCCAGTGGACTTGCATCTGTTTATATCTACTTTTAGTAATCTTTCCATTAAATAAGATTCCATCAATTTTAACGCATTATCTTTGATACCATAGTGTTGGAGTTTGAGCAAAAGAGTTTGATGGTCCACACAGTAAAAGGCCTTGGAAAGATCACAGAAAATACCAACCGCATCCTGTGATCCTTCCCACGCACTATAAATGTGTTCTACTAGCGCTACTCCGGCGTCTGTTGTTGATCTGCTATTATTGAATCCGAACTGTTTTTTGTGGAGTAGCCCAGATGCATTGAAGTGAGAGAGTAGTTGACTCAATATGACCTTTTCAAACACCTTGCTCTACACTGGCAATACAGATACAGGTCTGAAGCTGGCAGGGTCTTGCTTACTACCGGATTTGAAAAGTGGTATTAATCTGCTCATTTTCACGAGGTCAGGAAAAACTCCGTTCGCTTTACAACTATTGAATGTGATTGCCATGTATGGTGCAATCACATCGATTACTGATTTAACCACGTTAACCGACATGCCCCATAAATCTTCAGTCTTTTTCATGCTAAGAAGTTTAAATGTTTTAACTATAGTTATAGAGCCTATTGGCTTGAAGTTAAAGCCATCCTTGTTTTGGGGCACATTTTCAACCAAGTAATCTAAAGATTTTTCAGAAGAGGATGGTAGTGCTTCTGTTGGTATTATTGGTATGGTACTGAAGAACTTTTCAAATGCGTTAGCAACGTCCTCGTTTGATGAGAGTAATTGGTCGTTAACTTTTAAATTAAAACTAGATTCACTGGACCTAACCTTGCCTGTCTCTTTTTTAATAATGTTCCATGTAGTTTTTATTTTGTCGACAGAAGCTTTGATTTTATTGTTAAGATGTAGGCACTTGGCTTTGTGGCAGTCTTTCCTGAAATTTTTAGAATAATTTTTGATAAAGACGTTAAACTCAGGACTGTGATCATAGGATTTTTGCTCATACAATTCATATAGTCTGGACCTGCTCTGTCTTGAATCCTCTGTTGCCCATTCAGAGAATTTTGATTTGTTGTCCGTTCTCACTTTTGTCAGATTGAAAACCTTTTCAAATTCCGCAGATACAGATTTGAAGAAGCTGGAATATAATGTGTTCGGATCTTCACAGTAAGGTGTTAACGGTAGACTTGACACTAGTCCACTACGAAATTTTTCCATTTTCTTCAAAGTTACTGGTCTACACAATACTTTAATGGGCTTTATAGCATTACTTTCTTCAAATACTACAATCTGACCAGTGTGGTCTGAACTATTTGTTTATCGTGAATACTACATTCACAGAATACGTTTTCTAGATAAGTAGCGGAGGTAGCCGTTATTCGTGTAGGCTCCAGAAAGACATTGAACATAATATTGTAAGACTTAAATACTGCTAGGATCCTATTGCGAATAGAGCGGTTTGCGGTGTCTAGTAAATCTACGTTAAAGTCGCCGCAAACTATGATGCGTTTGGACTTGTTTCTGGATGCAAGTTGAAGAACTTGTTCCATCACTGTCTCAAACACTTCAAAATCTCCTTCGCCCCGTCTGTACACACTAACAATACTATATTTTTCCATCTCAACACACGAGACTTCAGCATTAATTTCACTAGAAAGACTAACCACATCCTTTCGTTCTTTACACTTTAATCCATCTTTTACTAAAATTAAGGAACCACCTCTAGTTTTAGTCTTTCTATTGAAACAGCTGATCACTTTATAATTTGGTATGCTGAACTGCATTGCACATTCTTTTAGCCAGTGTTCTGTCATACAAAGTATATCTATTCTTTCGCTTTCTAAAAACATTTCAAATTCTAGTTGCTTGCCAGAAAAGCCTTGCATATTTTGGTGCATTACCTTTAAGCCGTGCTTTTCTGTTGTCGGTTGCGGCAGTTTAAACATACAATAGTATCGTTTGTTCATATTGCCTTGTCAGTAGTTACATGCTTCTTAGTACGTGTACTAATCGTTGTAGTGACCGTTATACAATTACTTACTTCTGTTATACTGGTTCTAACAGATTCTAAACTAAATGAAGCTAAAGACTTAGCTATTACGTCAGTGTCAATTTTAACAATAATAACTTTGATGTCCTCACTGTTTCCGTCAGTGATGTATTTACAAATGAATAGATTTGTGTCAAAGAATACAATTTTTGTATTGCTGTATATGACTGTACATATTATACATATAAATATTTAACCTATGAATAGCGTGCTGTTGCTTTCCATTCATTGTATTTTTGTAAGGGAAGGCACATAGAACAATCTTGCCCAATCTAGAAAGATTAGAGTGAGCATCAACAAACTTTATCATAGTTTGTTTCCCTACACCTATGCTATTCTCCAAATATAATTTACGGTTGAACCCTCCTCATATTTGTAGTTTAAAATGTTTTTGGCCATAACTTTGAAGGGGACATCGGGCATGCCATAGTTAATAACCGTACCTACGCGACAAGTACGAAGAGCTGGTCCCATACCTACACCTAGCCTGTCCGAGAACATAACAGTCCTACGAGGTGTCACGTGTGAGGTCCCGGCCGGGGCGGCGTCTCTGTGCATGTCGTTGCAGGGCTGATTTAGCACATCCGATTATTGCCACTAACTCACTGAACAAAGATTTTAGTATCGTAAGAACTGTGTTAACCAATCTGTCGGAAAAAAACTGCAACACTTCAACGCTAGCTCACGACTGAATGATTTTTTTTAAAGAGTTTCACGTCGTTTCTCGTATTAAGGTGAACTCCAGCTTCGCACCCGTCAAAGGCGGCGGAGATTTAATGCCGAGAAGAAAGATTAATACCGAAAGCTTTAGAATACCTAATGGATGCAATGTCTAAAATATAAAACCTAAAGTCAAATAACCTACGTTCAAAATCCCTAAAATCTAAATACTTAGGTATTTCGATTTTAGTAGTAAAACAACCATAAGTGGTTGTTTTAATTATATTAAAAATACCGAAAGCTTTAAAATGCTAGAAATTGAAATACCTACCTAGTTGGAAACGCCCTAAAGTCGGTTCTGGCACTGTCTGGTTCTGCTGTTTTTACATGTTCTAACCTAACCTAACCTACTTACTGCCTAGATGTCTATTTCAGTAGCGACACTGACCTAATAGTATCCTTTTCCGACTTATATGTAGTGTAAGGTAGGTTGTATATTGTATACGGGCCTCTTTAGAGTGGGTGTCACTTTGGCACGGTACTTGTTTGTAATTGTAAAAAGAAAGAGGATTGGATGTGGAAGTCAATGTGACACACTTCACCGTAGGCTTCGGCCAGTGATTGAGCTAAATTATAGTGAGGATTAGATTAATGGCTATCGAGCCAGTTGTGGATCCCTTTTATAAAAAGTGTATATAACTAAAAGATCAAATAAAACAGAACAGTAACAACAAACCAGTCCAGTGTTCATCTTTAAAATTATCAATTAAGCACTACATCATATAGTGATAGGATCCCTAGGAGTGCCAAGAGCGCTACAGTAGCTTCGCTCCTCGCTAACCTATTTTAGTATTTAGGTAAATCAGTTATATATGTATGATTAAATAAAAAATGTAAAGATTAAATAAAAAACACAATTAATATGTAATATGTAACATGTAATGTAATATGTACAAAAATATGTAAACAAAGACAACAAACCACTTATTATCAATCTACCCTCTTTAACGCTCGCGAAACCTGATCTACTGCTTCAAACAAATAGCTCGCGAGCGATGCGTCATTTTAGGTCTTTTGAACATTTGGTATTTCAAATGTATGTGTATCAATCTTTGGAGTAATAACTGAAGACATTTTAAACATTAGATATTTAGTCCAATCGGTATTTTACGCTTAGGTATAACGTACATAGGTGTTAGTTGATTAGGTATTTAAAAACATTAGGTATTTAGATTTTAGGGATTTTGAACGTAGGTTTTTCGACTTTAGTTTTTTAATTTGAGTCATTCGAATACGTACCATAAAGTAAACATGTCAGCTCTCAATGTTTCCATGCTATCAGGGACAGTCCGTCACATAAAGTTTTTAAGACTCGCTTGAAATATCATTACCTCTCTCTTCCATAGTATGTGTGTATATATATATATAATTTGTATGTGTACGTTATGTATGAATATAATGTGTATCTGTATGATATGTGTATGTATATAATTTGTATGTGTATATTATGTTATGTAGTATTTATGTACCTATATAATATTATATTAATTAGGTGTTGTAGTAGTTATAGGTATATGAACCTACTTATATTATTATTGTGTGTGAATTATTTTGTTGTGCAAATAGTTTTTACTCTCTCAGTCCACTTTCCTTTCCTATCTGGGTTTGCTGGTAGAAATCTCTTTTATAGAGATAAACGCGTCTCTGCACATATATTTTTCTTTGTGTTGTCTCTGTATGTTTGTTATTGAGCAATAAAGTATTCATTCATTCATTCATTCCTTCATTCCCAAGAAATGGGTATCCTGAAAAATGCTAAACTCTCAATCGAACTTGTCTCGAATATTTTAGAAAACAATCATCGCGTACTGAATCGATCAATTATAATTCTCAATTCTCTGTGTTGCTAGATTGTGAAAACAATGTCCAAGATACTAGTAGATGTAGTCATATCAATGAAGAAGAAGAGACATTTCTACGTAATCTCTGTTCCCAATACAATGACATATTATTTTAGAGGGCGATCATTTGTCCCCTACTAAAACCCTATCCCACGAAATCCGAACTACCTTCATTATTATTATTCATGTGAAAAGTAACAGGTTTCCAGAATGACATAAAGCCGAAGTCTAAAAACAAATGAAAACAATGCTCGATCAAAAAGAATCAGACCTTCTAAGTCCTTGTGGTCCGCACCTATTTGGGTCGTCCCTAAAAAATCAGATGCGTCAGGAAAACCAAAGTGTCGAAATGACTATTGGTGAAGCTTATCTCATTCCTATTATAACAGATATCCTAGATCAATTAGGCGACTGTAAATACTTCTCGATGTTAGACCTTGCATCATCATTTCACCAAGTCTCTATGAAAAGTGTCTCAGACGCTGAAAAAACGCTTTCAGTGTCTTTTCAGGCCATTTTGAGTATGAGCATGCCTTTCGGACCCAAAAAAAATCCTTCCACATTTCAAAGATTGATTAATGTTGTCCTATATGGTCTTCAAGGTCTTCACTGTTTACTTATATGGATGGATAAAGTTGACATTAACTTTCGACCGATTGCGAGAACACAACCTTAGACTTCAAACCGATAAATGCGAGTTCCTTCACAAATAAGTTCAATATCTCGATCACATCATTTCAGACCAGGGCGTGAAACCTGATCCAAAAAAAAAAAACCAGTTCCTCAACCAACTCCAATAGACATAAAGTCCTTTTTAGGCCTTATAGGTTATTACCGGCGCTTCATCCACAACTTCTCTCATTTGTAAAAACCCCTCACGATCCTATTAAAAATGACGCTCAGTTTAACTGGACCTCAAATCAACAAGGTGCTTTCGACAGCCAGAAAACAATGATCATCACTGCTCCAACTCCTCCAAATCCTACATTTTTCCAAACCCATTATACTAACCAATGATGCCTCAAATTACACCGTTTCCGCCATCCTTTCAAAGGGAGAGATCAGTAAAGATCTTCCCATCGCATTCGCTTCAAGGACGATTAACAAGGTCGAAGGTAATTACTCCACAACAGAGAAAGAATGCCTCGCTGTACTGTTCGGCACTCACACATTCATGCATTAACTCTATGGTCATAAATTCACTAAAGATCCTAGTTCCCGTCTAGTCGCTGGCGACTCAAACTCGAAGACTATGACATACAATATAAAAAATGAATACGAAAACAATATATACAATATAAAAAATGAAAGTTAAATTGCAATGCCGACTTATTATCTCGAAATCCCATCAAAGCTCTAAGTCCTATCCCTGCTAGTCCAACTAGCTCAGATACTTACGACGAAAGTCCACGAAAAAGTCGAAATCATTCTATATCCTGCGATGCAACTATCCAAGAACATAACGAATCTCTCCTGAGAGCTAAATGCAAACTTACCGTGTTTCCGTCTTCCATTGACCTTGATGACTCTGTACGAGAGATAGAATACGAATTTAATACTAACTACAGCACGCCCAACGACAAACATCTCTTTCGCACATTTTCCTACGAGTAAATCACTACGACGAAATCTCCTACAAAGACATATTCAATTTCCTCCGTGACTATCGAGACATTATAACAATATTTTATAATGAAGAAAAACTAATTACCATATCAGATTTCAGCGACCCATTCAACAAACTCTCATACACACGCATTTATAACATGCTAGCTTATCCCTTCAATGCCACAGGCGTAAAAAGTAAACATAAACCGCAATAATATCCAATTTATACTCCCAATGAAGTCCAAAAGATCTTAAGAGACTACCATGACTCACCGTCAGCTGGTCACCCCGGTATTTCTCGAATGCTAGAAAGGCTCAAAACAATGTAATTGTATGTGAAAAACATGAGAAGAGATGTTTAAAATTACGAAAAGGATGTAAATCCTGCCAAATCAATAAATAATCATTACTGTCACACTAATCTCTTATAATAACTTATCACTTCAACTACTGTTAAGCCTACTGAAAAAATATATTTGGAAATTGTGGACCCTTTATCTGAAACGGATAAACGGTTACAAGTTCTTATCACGTTCCAAGACGACTTTACTAAGAACTCCCAAGCCTATCCAATGTAGACATGTTCAGCTGAAGAGACAGTTCAGAAATTTGTTTACTTCATCTCTCATCTAGGCATTCCAAAATTCGTTGTTAGTGACCACGGTGCTAACTTTTCTGCTGACGTTATCAAACAACTAGAAAAATTATTCAGCATCAAACACATCTACGCATCTCCTTATCACCTACAAACATGTGGCGCTTTCGAACGAATTAATTCCACTCTAAAAGTGTATCTCAGATCCTATGTCGATGAAAACAATCACACCTGGGACCTTTATATAAACACAGCAATGTTTGCATACAATTCCAATGGACATACAACTACAGGATTCTCCCCGCTTGATCTTCTCAATAGTATCGACTCGTTAGTATCGATTCCTTTACGTTATTCGACTCTAAGTGTGATTATATTCATTTCCTTTCTTCAGTCTGATTTTGAGCTTCGCCGTGGACACTCGGTTTGTTTTTGTTATTAATTTTGTTTGTCCACGCCGATGTTTATTATTGCTGAGTGCTGACTCCTGAAATACAGGTGATAAACCTAATGCAGGGGTCAAGGATCCCGATACTATGTAACTAAATATGTTTGTGACTAATAAATAAATGTTTATTTTTATTCTCTTACATATTACAGTTTTCTGTTGAGTTTGCTGTCGCTACAAAAAGGAAACATATACATATATCAAAATTTCGCTGTCAACTACGTCTCTTTAACGTTCTCGTTCACTTAAATATACGTGAACACAGCTATAGTAGTCTTGTAGTAAAATAAAAAGCTATTTTCATCCAAAATGTCGTTTATTCAAAATAAAATCTACTAAAGGCATTAATTACAGAAATTATCACATTCACCAAAATGGCGCTTATCACGCTACCACGTTACCTGTTTTCTTTACAAGATATTGTTAGGGCAGTTTCAGACTAGCGATTTCTTCTGCGCGTATAAATGTTCCTTTCTCCTGCAGTAAAATAAAAATACTAAGAAGCCTAATAACAGGCCATTGAACACTAATCAAACACTTGAAAATTACAGGTGCAACACACAACCCCCTATGCAGATTACAGGTGCATCACACAACCCCCTATGCAGATGGTGTATGGAAATGTGCAACACACAACCCCCTATGCAGATGGTGTATGGAAATGGATGAAATAGTAGAGAACATGCTGATCGCGTGGCCATCCAGAATAGAAACCAGGATGGCTATCCTGGGTGATACAACATCCACCCACGAGCTCCTAGAACACCCAGGCCTCCTGGTGCAGGAGTTGGGATTGCTGAACTAGCTGTTCAGGCGAAGGGTACTAGCACAAAGGTCCCGCTCAGGTGGGCCAGGTGCAGGTGCTACACTCCCTGTAAGAAAAATAGAATTGAAGTGTTCCTTTCGGCATAAAGCTTACTCGAGATTCAAAAACGTTGATAGCGCTGATTTAGCTGCACGTTGCACGAGTGAAAAAAGTTCGCCTACACGAGAGAAAACGAGTTATACGTGCAGAAAAGCTCTTGCCTGTAATCGCCCTTAGTTGACAGTAAAAGTATTTACGGACACGTAATATATGTATGTATAACGGGAGGTTGAACTTGTCGACCCTTATTAAGCTTGAGGGCCAATTACGTTGCGTACTATCTAGTACCTACAGCTTTGGACAGGGTGCGCCATAAGCGTAAATAAATATTCACATAGGGTAAATCCTCTATCATCCCTCAAATTTGGCGAGCTAATGGAAAGTCACCTGTATATAAGTGTTCTGAGATGTCGCAACACTAGACATTAAGAACTAGATATTTACGTACACAACACACATCCTAACAACAAGTAACATCCTATATCTCGGATCCTATACAATTACACTTTTTAGTGATGCGAAAAGTTATAGGATCCCTTACAACCTACTCGAAGTAAAAACGCCCTTAACGCTGCACGATGAATGACGTCACAACGTCCAGTGTGGTAAAAATAGTGTAGGTTGCTATATATTATCTATAGAGCAAAGGTTATAAAAACGAAAATAAAAAAAACATATATAGGCATTATTCTAATTACGGCCGTCAGTCAGCGGCCGAACGTATCGCTTCCTTAAAAAGAGCATGTAAAGTGCGTTTCCGATAACTTGTCGCTTCGCCGCTATGTTGGCAGTAGGGCTCAACTGTCAAAAAATGAGGAAAAGCGATATCCGGTTGCTAGACTCAGATCACAACTTCCCCGCTTTTGAAAATAAGTTAGCTAGTCTATAGGTAGCTACAACCTCGTCACATTACGAAATACTTTAATTAAATACATGTGATACGTATGAGAATCGGCCACGTATATGAACATTTTATGAGTTAGTTATGATATTTCTCCCTAACTTTTGGATACACATTTTTTCAAAAGCTAGCAACAGTGGTTTTTATTGCTACCCACTTAACGGCGAAGGAACAAGTTAGCTGAAATGCAACGCATAACATCTTTGGCTTACTGGCCGCCATTTTGGAAAAACTTGATTCGAATTGAATAATTTAATCTGTCGATTGACACCGATTTCATCTTTTTGACAACCTCTGTGGCGCTGCGGTTATGAGAGGTCCCGCGTTCGAACCCCGGCTGGGGATACAGAAAAAAACAGGTCTTGGTTGTTTATATGTGTGTTACGAAGCTGTTTCTGGTTCCCACGACACAGGGTATCCTAGTGTGGGGCCAGAAGAAATGTAAGTGACTTTATGTAAATGTTTATGTTTGTTTAATGCCTCAGCGTTGAGCTATACGATCAGTATTTTATTTGCTAGGTTTATAATTTTCCCAGTTCAGTTAATTACTTATTAATTACATAACTTTCTTGCAGCGTTTTATCATTTTAACTGGAGGCCCTTACGGCCGAATGCCATACTCAATCTCAACTCAAATTAAGTGCGACAATTAGTAGGTACATTTCTCAAAAGTCAAAAGTATATAAAACGACAAATTGATGCTTACCGTTGGTTCGACGTACCGTGCTTTTTAAAAGATGTTCGTGATTGAGACGTTTCCGTAATTTCTCACTATTCGTGTGAACATGGCCGTGAAAGGCGTCAAAAAATCACGAATCGTGAAAAAAATATTTGTCAAATAAGCCACACGACATGTGCATGAGTTAGAGTGAAAATACTATCCGAGCAACATGATTCTCCAATTAATCATCAAGTTAAACTCTTTACAAAAAAACGACTACAAGACCCATTTCACCCAACCTAGTCGGGATGCGAATTTCATTTATATATATAAAAAATGAGGCTTCGAAATCTCTGTCTTCTGACAGTCAAGTTCACATATACTATTACTTACACGACATAAACAAAATTACGGACAATGACAGAAAAAACCACTGAAAAGTTACAGAACACCAATAATTCGCAATTTTGTTTAATTGGATGACATCATAATGCCAGAGTATTTTAAATTTAAAAACCAAACTACTAGACCGATTTCTAATATCCAAAAATGGGACCAAACTGGAGGTCCTTATAAAAAAAAGATTTTCTAATCTGTTTCTAAATACTACCAATTTCGAGGTATTGAAACATAAAAAAATGATCAAGGATTGACAACCTTCTACTTTGTTTAATGTCTGTTAAAGTAATATTAAAAACTGAATTGATCGGCTGGTGGCTCGGTTAGTATTTTTGTGGTCCGATTAGTATTTATTTCTAATTGCTAGATTTAGGGTGAATTTTACCATATTCACTACATACGTTTGGCTTCATAAATTAATTTAGCAACTTCTAAAGTGTATGAAAAATGTCTAAATAGCGATTCTGGAAACAGTCGCCAATTATTGTTATAGTTTGATAAAATTTGAGTAGGCATTTCGACATCCTTAGACTATCTGCGGAGTGGTGTAGATGTTCAAGAAAGGTGCGTCAGTGCCCTCCTGAAGCCAGTTGTCCGGCGAGAAGGTGTTGCCTTGCTTCTCTACCACGTGGAAAGTGTACGCGTGCCGGCTCTTCTCTGACTTGTTGTGGGCGCTCTTGTGAACCACGTTACCGTGGATTAGGATGCAGGTACCTGTCGAGGGAAATGCGTAATGAATATGCGTGAATTATTTCCTGTTCGCCTGGTTCGGTTGTTCGACATTCTACAGTAGTTGGTCTGCTGCCTGATATTGATAAGAAATAGCAGGTTTTAGTTTTGAAGTAGAACTTCTTAGGTGTCGGCGTTGTGATTTGTGCATTTGTGTTGGGGGTAAAATGTACTTAACCTCTCGTCAGCGGGAAATTTATAACATTATTTTTCAATAAGACATGTAAAAAAAACAAAGGTACCAAACTAAGAAAACGATTTCGAGATAATTGTGTTCCTAACTTAATTCCGTTATTCCCATTAAAAATAATACAGGATTACTGAAATATCCGTTAAAACACAATGTGCTTCAACTGTGCTCTACGGCAAAATTTGTTCAAATTATTCCCTTCCCCGTTAAGTTGGCTGTTCTGTAAAACTGTCCCTAATTCCATTTCCTTTCAGTCGATAAGGCAGATGCCAGTCGCAACGTAAAACAAATATTGATATTTTAGTTTTATAATCGGAAACAAAACAAATAAATAAAAACGTGTGTGTAGCCAGCGACGTCACGAAGGGTGTTATTTTAAAAAATAATAAAAAAATCCAAGGACATCCAAGACCGGAAATATTCATATTAGTTTCAATAGCTTAAAATATTTTTTTTTTGCATGGCTCACTCTTATTGGCGGAGTCCTCCGTTCTCACAACGGCGGTTAAGAATAATAATGACGGGCGAAAAATTTAAGGCTTTTTTAGAAGCGCTTTGTTTTTGATACGATTTTTAACAGGGCAGATTATATTAAAATTAAAGATGCAATAAAGAACGTTAAATAGACAGAGAATAAGTTAATACGTCGATATAATAAAAACATTTATTATATATAAAATTCCAGAAATAATCCGAAACAGGCGCTATTTTACGCCGTTTCCAATTATACAGCGAACTCTGATTTGATAATTACTTTGTTTCTTAGAGAGTTCTACTTCTAAATACTGTGCTGAACTAGTTTTTTTTTTACCTTTACTAACAGGTACCGGTGTGAAGCTGGACTGTGGATACACTGGCTCTGGCCTGTCATAGATCAGCGCTGGCTCCTTCTCAGGGTTTCTGACCAGTCTCCGATGAACCCCCGACTTATGGGATCCCCGTGACATCCAGAGGCACCCGTTCTGGACAGTGGCATCTTCGAGGGCTATCCAGAAGCCTACAGCTGGGACAGGCTCTGTGTATAGGTATGTGGAGTCTTGATGGGCTACCACTATAAGAAACAATTCAATAAATTTAAGGATTGAATTTAAAAAAAAACGTCAATGTCATGTTGTGTAAACAAGCTCTGAACTAGAAAATAATTATCTATTTTGCTCGTTTATATCCAAATTTTCGTGAATTATCTACTAAAGATTCTACAGAAGTGCACAATTTACCAAATTACCTCATACAAGTTCTTCTAATTATTTCTGATATAACGTGACTCACAGTGAAGTGACATCATCTGCCACGATATTCATCACCTGCGTAAAAGGTGGGTCTACCACCACTTAGCCACCACGAGACTGGCGGTAGTCGCAACATAAGCCCATGAACTCTGCGAGTTTTCACGCCATATGTGATACGACATCAGACTACGCCGTGACCGTGCTTCGGAACTGTGTTACGCGACTCAACCGAGCTAAAAACCCCTTTCATCCAATTCGGCACTCCGCCCTGTGGCGGGTCAGCCTCCAAAGTTGTTTCGCCAGCCCCGTTCGCTTTTGCTGCGCTTTGTTGCTGAGGAGAAATATGCTTGGGAGCTTTTGCTGACGTAACCAAATAGTGATAACAAATTCTACACTCTACATTAGTGCTGAGACAATTTTAATTGTATTTGTTTTTCTTAAGATCTTTTTTATACGTTTTCTAGACATGCCTTTTTTATATAATGTCATTGTTAATATCATATTCATATAACTTGTACCCCTATGTCACAGTCAGCCGGCAGCCAGCACATCACCCCGTCGCTGGAGAGTCCCGTGCAGTGCCCGGAGTGTACGCAGTCCCGTTACTTTAAAGGACAGAGAGGTCTCAAAATTCATATTGGCAAAGTTCACAAAAACATTAACACCCAGAAAAACCACACCTTCGGCCCTACACAATCCCCGAATCTACCCATCAACCCCAACTCGGACCTTTGGAAATATTTAGCCAAATAAAAAAAAACATCCCAATAGTAAAAAAAAATCCTCGAGGTGCCAGGACATCTGTGGCCATCTCTCTGTCCAAAGCCATAAAACAAGTGACAGCACAAAATGATCATCAGAGCTGGGAGCAGCTACTGACTTTTTCGTACCGGGTGCTGCATGTGGAAGAGGTGACACACGCAAGCGGCTCCCTTACACAAAAAATAAAGAATAACTGCAAAAATAATGTCCAATCTATTCAAAATAATTATTTAGGCCCATTCAGTCAATACAACGTCATCAAATCAATAGAAACCAAAGTGAGTGATGGAGATATTAAGGGAGCCGCCCATCTTTTGTTTTCCAGCGATGCGGTCGCCCCTTACTCTCCCGAAACCCTTAAGGCACTGGAGTCCAAGCATCTGGCTCCAGCATCGGCGCTTCAGCTCCCTGACCCCCCCGCTCCTTCCGACCCCACCCCGCATGCCTTGGCCGATGACGTCCTGGCAGCGGTGATGTCTTTCAGGAGCGGTTCGGCCGGCGGCCTCGACGGCCTGTCACCGCAACATTACAAAGACATGCTGTGTGGCATCGACGGGGACGCAGGACGGACCCTCCTGTCAGACATCTCCGAGCTTGTCAACTTGATGCTATCCGGCGGGGTGTACGAGGGCATCACAGATCTGCTCTACGGGGCGAATCTGTGTGCCCTCAAAAAGAAGGACGGGGCCCATCGCTGTCGGTAACACTATCAGGCTGATAGTATCCAAGATATATTTTACCAGATCTTGGGCACTTATTTCAACCGACACAGATGGGCTTTGGCAGCAGAGGAGGATGCGAGGCCACTGTTCACGCGGCTCAGACCCTTCTTGCCAATCAGAGAGGTGAGGTGCTGTTGAAAGTAGACATCCAAAATGCATTCAATTCGGTAGATAGGGGTGCCCTGCTTACACAAGTTAAAATACACACCCCGTCCATATATAAATACCTTTGGCAATGCTACAGTATAAAATTAAAAATTATTATACAATAATCAGCCACTCAGCAGTTGGCTGCCAGCAGGGTGACCCACTCGGACCGGCCATCTTCAGTTTGGCAATCCATCCGGCCATAACAAGCCTAAATTCAAAATTCAACGTATGGTACCTCGACGACGGTACCCTGGGAGGCGACGCAAAAACTGTACTTGAAGATTTAAAAATATTAAAAACTGAATTTGGCAATATAGGTCTGGACCTAAATTATTCCAAGTGCGAGCTTTATTTACCGGAAAACCTGCAATCATCTCAAAAAATAATTATTCAAAATTCTTAGCGAACAATCACTTCGCCTCCTGGGGTCTCCAGTCCTAGAGGATGGGATCCCCAGCTATATAACTGAGCAAATTTCCAAATTCAAGGAGACTTTTGATAGACTGACAAATCTTAACCTTACAATCATCCGCTTCTGCATCTTTGTGCCTAAATTGACGTATGTCCTCCGCTGCGCCCCACTATGGAAATACCCTTCTTCCATTTTATTTCTAGATCACCTCATACAAAAAACCCTAACAGACATCCTAAATTGCAGTTTCGATGACAATAGCTGGACGCAGGCGTGCCTGCCTATAAGACACGGTGGCCTGGGGATCCGAAATATATCAGATGTCGCGCTTCCAGCGTTCCTGTCCTCGGCCTATGGTACACGTGAACTCTTCGGTAAAATAATTAACCCATCACTTGGTGATGTTGAGGTTACGTGCCTAGCCGATGCCAGGAGCGCTTGGACGCAAGCCTGTCCGGGTCAAAATTATCCACTAAACACAAAATCCCAAAGGTTGTGGGATGAGCCGCCCTGCCTCCAAAAGCGTGAGAGCCTCCTTAACGCCGCAACTAACCCTGCAGAGCGTGCTCGTCTGCTCGCAACCAGGGAGCGAGAGTCAGGGCACTGGCTACATGCGATCCCCTCCAGACAGCTCGGCACGTTGCTGGAAAGGACCACCCTGTCGCTGGCCGTCTGTCTACGACTGGGGGTAAAAACTAACGAGATACATCGTTGCCGCTGCGGTGCCAGGGTGTGCCAACGTGGACACCGCGGCCTGTCTTGCAACTACAGCGCTGGCCGTCTCTCTAGACATGCTGCTCTGAATGACGTCATCCGTCGGGCCCTTTCCAGCGCGGGCTTGCCATCTGTTCTCGAACCCCCAGGCATAGCCCGCGACGACGGTAAGAGGCCCGACGGAATGACGCTCATTCCATGGCAGCATGGGAGGTCGCTGGTGTGGGATGCGACATGTGTTGACACACTAGCACCATCATGAGATGGTTAAATGGTTACCAGCGACTTCTTCAAGGTCCGGCGCAGCGGCGGACACTGCGGAGAGTCTCAAGCGGCGAAAGTATGCCGCCCTCTACATATTTGTGCCGTTTGGCGTGGAGACCCTCGGGCCGTGGGGACCTGACGCACGGCGAGTCTTTAAAGAGATTGCGAAAATACTCGTTGAAGCGTCGGGTGATCCAAGAGCTGGCACCTTCCTCGCCCAGCGCATAATCGCCTGGCTATACAGCGAGGCAATGGTGCCAGCATGTTGAGCACTCTGCCTCTCGACGGCGGCGATTTGAGGGATATTTTTTATTTAATTTAATATTTGTACATAATTATATATATTATAATAATTTGTTTATTTCTAGGTTGTTAATAGACTAATAATGAAATAGTTAAAAATAAAATTGTAAATATTATAAAGTTTCACATTTTATCTACAGGATTGAATGTAATGAGCATGGTATGTTCTTATTCATCATCAAAGGAGTCTAGTATCTACTTGAATGGGGTATTTTAGGGTACATTGCCTGTGTTCGTGAGCGTTTATCTGTTCCCTTCGCCATTAAGGTGGTAGCAATGAAACCAGTTTTGTTAACTTTTGAAAAATGTGTTACCCAATAATTAGGGGGAAAATATTATAACTAACGAAAAATATTTTTTCACCCCAGCGGCTCGAACATGGCGGTTTTGCTGCTTGAAACCAGAAAATGCAATTTTACTGCGAGCGTGAAAAAAACTAACTTTTTAATTTTTCATATCGTAGGTTAGACTCAGGTCATCTTTCCATACTGCGGGGTGTAATACAAATTTGGAACATTTGAACTTCATTCTCTCTGTCACTTTAACTCCGTTACGAAAAAAGGGAGCGATAAAATATGTCGATTATTCATTCGTCTTCGAAACTTCGTGGTCTTTGGTTTTTTAAATGTTGAACGAATATAAATTTATATACAGTTTCAGAACGCATACACACGACATACGACAAACGAACTTAACTTTTTCTTAACGTCATGTAAAGTTAATGTTATGGGAAAGAGTAATTGTTGTTAATGTTTGTTATTTCATATGTGTTTGTTGTTTTATTTTTTACATAAAAATGATTTAATTGCTTTTATTCTTTTGCTATATATGTTCTCGCCGCTGAGGTGAAAAGTTGTATGTATCACACGAGAGCAAAGATATTTGCATCTCGTGCCTTTGAGTCCCTAGCTACGCTCAAGATTCTAATTTTGAATCACTCGCTACGCTCGTGATTCAATTATAGAATCTATCGCTTGCTCGGGACTCAACATCAACACTCGCAGCAAAAATCTACTTTGCTCTCTTGTTGAACAAATAACTATTTTGTGACTTGTAATTATCTGGTCAGGTCAGTGTACTGAGAAACGTCATTTTATTTTCATTGGCGAACTTATGCTTCTTGGTGAAAGTGGTACTGGCAACTCGATATAGTCATTGCCCATTTTTTTGACAAATTTTCAGTACTGCTAACTTAACAGAAAGATGAAACGCACAATAGTTTATGTATCTAACTACAGGAATATTATGAGTTTCGATATAAATTTCTGACTGATATTAGAAAATGGATTGTTAAAGCCGGAAGAAGGCCTTGCAAGTTTGGAGCTGACAAACATGCATCTCTTCATCAGTAGAGAGGCAATATAATAATACCTTCACCGCCCAGTCCAGGGTTCTTGTAGATGTACATGCTCTGAACCACCGCCGGGTCTTTGAGGCCCAGTTCCCGACAGACTGCCTTCACCCGGTCGCTGTATGTGTAGCACCGGAATATGGGGTCGAGAAGGTGCAGGGCGTGGCCGACCTGGTACACCAGACATTTCATAGAGAACCAAAAAATTACATAGCTTCACATCTTTACCCGTGTTTGCGCCCAAGTTTAGCCAGTTATGGGATATAGTAAGGTTATCAATATATTTTGCGTGGCTAGGCAGCTATGGAGATATGAATGACAGAGTGACAGATATTTTAATGTAGAGAGGAATCGTGACTACAGGTTTTATTTATCCGTCAAATATCTGTTAACCGTATGACCCAAAATGTAGGGAGCGACCAAATGTTCCAAAATCAAATCCAGCCTCACCACCAAACAAAATTTTGTAGACTGGCATAACTACGATAAAAAATCTGGATATTTGCGGCCAGATATTCAACCGATGTCAATCGATAGACTATTTTTTTTTTTAGGTAGCCTATATTACGAAGTCCATGCCTATAACAGTATCCCACTGCTGGGCAAAGGCCTCCCCGGTTCGAGCCCACACATCTCTGGTAGCCGCAAGATGTTTGGGCTCGAACCGGCCTTTAACTATAGTAAATTATTACAAACAAAGTTATTAATTATTTAATAATATACACTTTGCGAGAAAACGTAAACTTCGAAAAAAGGCAATAACTTTTATCCGTGGGTGGTCAACGCAGTCAATGGGCACTTAAAAAGTCTATTTAGTTTATATATTATACATTTAATACCAACAGAAATAGTCGCTAAATAAACATTAAAATGTAACCTTTTCTCGCACTTGTTATGCACTCAAACTAAAACGGGCTTAAAACCTGACAAGTGTTTCGCTCATCAGCTGAGTTTGTCGTATTGTTATTTGTCGTAAGGTATTTGACTAGTTTGTAAAGTAAATTAAATGAAATCAGTCAAGAGCGAGTCGGACTAACACATGAAGAGGTTCCGCACCATCGTGCAAGAAAAATTTCAAAAAACACTTATCTTGTATAGGGACCCCCATTATTTTTTTAAAACAGCATAAGGCTAAGGTTGCAACACACCGGCCCCAGTTTGGCCGCGAGCCCGCGCTGTTGTTCCGGTGTGACGTGTCAGTTTAGCATGGCGGCCATACTGAACTTATATGTCACACCAGAAGCGAGCACCACGCGCCCGCCCCGCTACCGCCCCGCCGGTGGTGTGTTTCAACCATAGATTTAGATCACGGGAGAAACTGCTACTTCCATGGATTCAGCCTTTAGGTTTGGCAGAAGCCTCGAAACATGTCCACTACCGAAGGAACGTACTCGTTGGGAGTACTTAGACAATCATACCTTGTTCAAAGCCACTTCCGGGTCCACCAGCAGTTTGCCGTCCGGTCCTACAGCATCCTTCTCGAAGAAATGGCTGATCTTGTCGTTGCTTGACAGGAAATAGTTATCTTTTAGTTGCTGCGAATTAACAAAACAGTATATTTTAGAGCTGAGCTAGAGCTGATATAATACGTAAATATTCATTTAGAGGAGATTAATTACATTGTTTTTCAACCCACACTAGGATACGACTAGGATTTCAAGCTGTCATTCATATTACAGGGGATGCTTACATTTTTAGTCGTGGTGGAGAACACAGCGCGCTGATCCTCATTAGGCAAGTTCTTGGTGAGCTGCAGACCAGCTGTCTTCAGCTCCTCACACTCCGCTGCTCTGAGGAAGTCCTCCAGCACCACATAGCCGTCCTGATCCAACTGAAAACGGACAAAAACTTGGTCAGAAACTTAGCTCCAGAGAAGACACTTCGGCCCGGATAGATGTCATGGTGTCAAGTATATGATGGCAACATTTGCAGACTGCTGCGTTTTTTTAAAACGAATTATTTGGTTTGTCTATAATAACACGCAGAAGTCCGCTAATATGTCGCTTATGTCGTCAATAGTAGCCAACATTCCATTATTTATTTTCTAGTGTTTCCTGCCAAGGTGTATCTCGCTCGGGAAATGACAGCTTGTTGTTATATGGCCTGAAACTGAACCGCCTGAAAGACTGAAAAACATTGGTCTTTCGGCTCGGGTTTCACAAAGAAATACGATAAGGTGTAGTAAACTTATTTGAGTGACACTATCAATAATTAACAATAAACATTTACACAAAGGCACACACATTGCTCCTGGCCCCACACTAGAATACCCTGTGTCGTGGGTACCAGAAACAGCGACGTCACACACATATAAACATCCAAGACCTGGGGTATTTTTTTTTCTTTTTCCCACAGCCGGGGATCGAACCCGGGACCTCTCGCATGGTAGACAGAGCCACAACCGCTGCGCCACAGAGGTCGTCAATCATTCATCATTCAGAAGCGTATTCGGCCATTACGACACGCATGTGTACATATAGGTAGGTAATGAATGCACAAACTTAAGTGCAACAACAATGTCATATCATAGGTACAACTTGGCAAGAAATTATATGAAATCAACGATGGCAAGATAGGAACATAAGTCACACCTTTTTCACACGGAGTGGCAGAGGCACAATTGTGCCCACGACTAGCCAGTGTTTTTTCGTGAGAGGGAGAAAGCCCATTGCCACTGCTTTAGGGTAAATAAGAATTCCTTACGATGTTTTCCATCACAGTTAGACCGAACGTTTATTGTACGTTTAAGATATTTTCCTCATCTCATTGATCACTGGTCAGCACCGAGAGTTAGATTCGCGCACCAAGTGATCCGCATAAATCACTTTTTTTAAAGGAGACGTAAATTTTTGACGATTTCCCCCCATTCATGGTGAGCTTTCGTGAATACAGTAAAACAGAATGCAATGTTAGTTTCTAATTCGTTCATAGATTCTTCTACTATTCACGAAGAATTTAAATCACTGGATTTGAAAAAACCGCCGATATTGACGGCTTCTCTTTAAAAACTGTTAATTTCATAATGGATTGATCGCCCCTCATTGAGCTTGTACTTTTAACCAATGTGTTGATAGTGCCACGTTTTCTGACTTGATGAAACTAAGTAAAGTCATTCCTCTTTTCAAAGCTGGTAGTACATCCCATCCCAATTAATTTCAGACCTATCGCAATTTTACCCACTTTTTGCAAAATCTTCCAAAAATCATACTGCATCAATAAAGCAATAATTTTTATCGCCACAATTGTATCAATTCCAAACAATACAGATTCATGTGGGTTGATCAACAACCGAAGCTGGAGTTGAAATTATTAAAAATATATTCAGTGCTTGGGAAGACTCACATGACGCAATCGGCGTTTTTGTGATCTTTTCAAAGCTTTCGTTTGTGTAAATCACGATATTCTAGTCAGGAAGCTAGCTTATTATGGTGTAAAGGATAAAACACTTGGCCTCCTGAGTTCAAACCTCAGTAACAGAACACAAAAGGTTGTAGTCAATGGCAAGAGGTCGTTGGGATCGTCGGTACGCATGGGCGTTCCACAGGGCTCAATATTAGGTTTGTTCCTTTTTCTTATTTATATAAACGACCAACCCGATCATGTTAATATTAATCATGAAATAGTATTGTACGTAGATGATATTTCCTAACTCTTTAAAGTTTTAAATCAACAATTTTATGACGATGTCAACAAAGACAACAACAATGTTATGACAATGTGAACAATGCTATCTCAAATGTAGTTAATTGGTTTACAGCAAAAAAACTTCTACTTAATGAAAAGAAAACTACAGGGAAAGATTTCTCTACCAAATGTAAAACAGACACCCACTTATATAATTGTAAAAATTGAAAACTGACCATTATAAATAAAACTGTGTTTCTTGGCATCACCCTCGATTCAAAGCTACAATGGGGCCTCATCTGGATGCACTAGCGGCTACGTTTCTTGGATGTAGACACTGGGAGATAGTTTACTGCGGCTACTGCCACAGCTTGATGTCTTATGGCATTCAACTGTGCAGTACTGCCTCGGATATAAATCGCATATTTATTCTGGAGAAACAGGCTCATGAATTCAAAACGTTTAATTAAAAGTGAATTATGTTTGAAGGGATAATACTCAGAGTGTCAAATTATCTAGAATCCGTAAATCCTTGGGGATAAACTGCTTGTTCTTCCATTGACTATCTTAAAAATAAACATATGTGAATCAATGTAAGTAATCAAAGCTATAAGTATTTTCTTTGATTTTTCAAAGGAAATACTTGTAGCTTTGAGCTACCTCAGAGTTTCTTGTGCGTTCTTCCCTGAGAAGTATCTGCTTTTGGAACGTACTCTTAGTATTTAATTAAATTAATGACGTGCTCTAAGAAAAAGTAATTATCCAACAGAATAAATGATATTTTGATTAATTTGAGTGTGAGTTTTGCTCGCAATTTAAACCGTTTAGTGAAGGAAAAAAATACGTGAGTATTGCCGACAAACATGAAAATCGTTTATTAAAACTGCACACAGTTAGCAGAATCTACATACCTATTAAATAGTGGTTCTGTGAGCTGTAGACCTCGCGAGTGACACTTTCTTTATAACACATACAAACTTATGAATGCAGATCGTTACTTACACGGAGTGTGAAAATAGCCGCACCAATAGCTTTTGTAAACTACAATTTGTGGTCTTATACCCAACCTTATTTTAAAACTCCCACATCTCCGCCATTTCGCAAAATTTCCAATAACTGAATCACGCTCAAAAAAATGCTCACAAAAATTCACGAGAATCATTGAGAAATGCGGCGGGTTCTCTTTGACAAAAGTGAAAAGTACCCATCAAACCTATTTCGTTACATCCAAGTAATTCCGTTGATTGAATGAAACCATCATATGAAACGAACGGAAACTAAAACTCTTTCACAAACTGTAAATAGCTAGTCATATTTGACTGAGTTCGTTATTGCTTGCTGAATTTTCCATTTGAAACCTATTTTCATCGATTTTAATCATTTAGCGGAGCAAGCCGGATTCCAATTTCGCAAGCATCCCTTCAGCGTGATGTCTCACCTTTTATTATACGAAGAAAGCAAACTTAGCGGCACGCCTGCTCCCGTACGGGCGTAGGCACAATTGTGCCCGTGTTAAGCAAGATATTCGATAGTCCATTTTGCGTGAAAGGGGCCTGGCCAAACGCCGAAAGAAATAAATGAAATAGAACTAATATTGGCATGTAGATGACTCGCTCCGCTCTTAGAACCGCTGAGCGGTTTGGGTTTTACAAAAATAGTGTCCATATGTAAACACTGACTGCGACATTGCATTCCCCCATCCCTCCACTCCCCCTTCGACCTCCCCGCCACCTCCCCCACGTGGTTGTGTCTATATTTGTACGTAAGAAGCTTTAGACGTGGGGCCAGGCAAACTGCTTTCTTGATTGCGGTGACGTTGGGCTGCGCGCGTTTGAGATGACTAGACTCGATAATAAGAGGGGAAACAGCGTGAGGTGCCAAAATATCTATAAATGCACGTGATTAGTCAAAACTACCTCCACCCCTTATGTGGTAGAGGCATGCACATTTTTTTTATTGGTTTTGAACTTTAATACCGAGCCATAAGGTTGAAAATATGACGGCAATGTCACTTAAAGAGTTAATAAATTAGTTTTGACCCTGCAAAGAAGTAAACAAGTCTAGTCTATACTGTGACATTTTGTAAGATTTGACTTATATTCGTAATGTTTTTGGCTGCATATTTAATTTCTCAGTGTTATTGTTGAACTCTTGTGTTCAAGTTCCAAAATTGAAAGATTGTTTTCAACCTTTATAATAATTAGTTGATAAGTCAAAACATACGGCCGATTTCTTCATCAGTTGATCTGAGGAATTTGAGAGAATTTGTACGACTGGAATGTCAAATAAAGTTATGGCTTTTAAATAGGGGATGGAACAATCGCCCCATACAAACCTCTACAATATAAAAGTTCTGCAACACTGCATGCATAATTCGCTATCACATAAGCTTCGCCCGCCCATTTCTTGGCCATTCTCATTTTATTCACAGACTCGTCTATTTCCGTCGTGTTTGAATGGAGTATTAGACAAAAAATAAACATGTATTTAGTTTTAGGTGGCGGTAACAGGGTGTAAATTTCATACAGGAATCATTTCGGGCGCGCATATGTCGTGATCAAGTCAAGTCCAAAAAAGTCAAAAATTCTTTATTACTGCTGATGTTTACATGTAGTTAACAAATGTCCTTTTTGCCTCTTCTCTGCATTGGATCACTGTGGGAGAAGGGTGAAGAAACTCCCACAGATTAAATGTTAGATCTATTTTAAAAATTAAAAAAATCATAAGCTTAAGACATTTCCACAAATACTTTATTAGATAAAGATAAATATTTTTATAGTTCGATGGAACAACAATGTACAGCGTCTAATACTATTTTCACGTCAAATAAATAGTTCTACACAACTTCCATTTCTACACAACTTCCACGTCATGCAAGATTTTCCCGTTCTTGGTGCTCGGTAAAAGTTTACCAAAGGTTTCATACAAAGTTTGAGAGAAAATCGGGAATAAAAATTTACGTTTTTACAAGTTGACATTTAAAAGGTGAATAATCTGCTTGCGCTTAGCGTGGACACCACAACTATTTATTATATATATAGTAACATAGTCTAGCGGATTAAAGATGAGATTCCGTTATCACAAACGAACATGACTTCGGACATTAGCCGAGGCTCGAAATAAATCTTAAGACTAGCCGGCTAAACTTAAGTTTAGTTTCATACCTAGCTTTAGCCGTAACATATACAACAAAATCGTTTTCCAAACTCATGTTTATTAAAAAAATACGATATTTTACATCATTTGCGCTGTTTTTCTTAAAAATGATGATTAACATTCGGGCCAACTCATTCTCTCTTGTAAAATTTATTCACAGAGTGAGTATATAAAGCAATGTGTTTCCCTCTCCCCCGAATACTGGCAAAAAGGCGATATCCGAGAATCGCGATTGTTTGCGTGCACAGAGTCAAAGTCAAAGTCAAAGTACATTATTACTGTAGATATTTACATATACTTAGCAAACGACATTTTTTGCCTCTTCTCTACATTGGACCACAGAAACGGCCAATGGGCTACTTGACAAGAATACACTTCACTGTAGAAACTTCCATAGACACATGTCTCACTTCATCGCAGTCCTATACAGATGAAAGTACTCACAAAAACGCATTTCTCAGTTCTCGCCTTCTGGACTGTGCGTCGATTGACGAAGGAGTAAGTGAGTTGAGTAGATTCTATAGGTTTTCACTTTGCGAATAAAAACTACACGGGTTCATACAGAAAATGTTAGTCGTATTTAACCTCTAAACAAACGTCAAATCCAATACATTTTTGTCTTTAAGCAAGTGTTGAACAGGAGTTTATTTTTTTGTGGTAAGACCCTTTCCGTGTTACCACAAAAAATATTAAACAGCGGTTAACCTAAAAAAACGTCAAATCCCATACGTTTTCGCTTTTAAACAAGTGTTGAGCAGTTGTTTATTTTTTTGTGGTAAGGCCCTTTATGTTTAAGATTTTCAAATTTTAAGGGTTCACTCGCGTGACCGTCCGTCCGTCTGTCCGTCTCTCACCGGCTTTCTCAAGAAATATATGAGATATGTTCTTAAAGTCTTCTGAAAAAATAGTTATCCTTATAACCGCAACATAATTCAAGTCAGAAAATTGCTTTTTAAAAAGTGGAGGAGGTAAAATGACAAAACAAAAAAAAACACCGTTATAAGTCATGTAGGTATAGTCGAAAAGGTTTTCAAAAATATTATTTTTTAGTTTTAGTTTAGATAACTTCCGCTTTTATTTTACTGAAAATTACTCTGATAAGCAATTTGTCATGTTAGTGCGAATGAACTAAAATTATGTTATGTAGAAGCAAATCAAAGCGGAAGTACCGGGTCAAACATAGAATCCGGGTAGAACTTTTAGGGTGTCCAATGTAAGGGTGTTTTTAGTTGATAGAGGATTGCTGTTTTACAATTACTGCTGTAATGCTGTAAGAAATTTCTTTTTAGAAATAAGCTCACCTTTGCATATTGTTCGTTGTATTTTTTCCATTGTGTTTTCTGTGCAATAAAGAATTATTATTATTATTAATTACGATAATGTCACTGTTATTACAAGGTAACTTATATTTTTAATAAAATTACAAAAACCTTATTCTAAATTTCTAACCGCAAAATTAATAAAATTACAAAAACCTTATTCTAACCTCAAAACGGGTAACATCAAAAGATTCATCGTAAGGGTCGTAAGGCCAATAACATCTGTAACAGATGATTTAAGCAGTGCCCGATATACATCTACTACTATACAGTCATACTCTGCAGACAGGGCCGCACGCGCGGCACACGTTTTATGACGCTGCTGGTAGTGCGTACGATCTGGGTGGTATAATATGCCGTTTTGCTCTTTTTGCAGATGCAGTGCATCAAACCAGGCCATGAAAAGTGTTATGCGACCCTCCGCGACAACGGTTCTTTATTCGTCTCGGTCGGTGGCAAGCTCTTCCCATTAGTTGGCTTCGATTTTGAAAGCGGCCATGCCATCTTGGTGCAATCTTTGACACGCAACAGGAGCCGTCCGACTGGTCTCTTGGCGTGCGCGACTCAGGAATGTTTTCACTGGAGGGTTTTCCGAGGCAAAAGAGTGAGCTACATGCGATGCACAATGTCGGAGATACCACACCTGCTTCACCGTCTCTGCTTCAGCATTGCGGTGATGCTGTGCAACTGTGCGGCCTTAAGCACTGCCTTGTTTGTGATGCGATTCCTCTACGTGATGCCGAGTATTTATTTATTTATTTATTCATATTTCACAGCAATTAAAACACAATATTAATTAATAAGGAAAAGAAAATTTGAAATGCCAATTACGAAACAATACAAAGATAAAATAGAAATATAAGAACCTATCTATAGGAACAATAGGTATGCTCCGAAGGCACCGGCAGGTGAACGGTATTTAATCGACGTTCATGTTTTGCGAATGATATCCAGGTTTCTGGTCCGTACAATAATACATTTTGGTTTTTAATGCAAGGAATTGTCCCATACTGTTGTACGCAGCTTCTTGAACGTGGTTGCCGCTTTGCCGATGTGGGTATCGATCTCCATGTTGAGTGATAGATTGCTCAACACATGCGGCCTTAAGTAGCAAATCTGTCGACTACCTCCAGCGGAGTACCATCCAGTAAGATAACCGTTGGTTCCACATAACCCTGCGCTAGCACTACGGTCTTCTTCGCATTTATCGATATTGAGAACATCCCACTCATTTTTGAACTTGTTCATCAGACACTGGAGCTCGTCTGGGCTATCAGCAATAAATGCCGCGTCGTCGGCAAACAGAAGACAGCTCATGATCAAATTCTCGCGGTAGCACTTGAACTTGAGAAGGGCGATATAAAATAATTTCCCATCAGGCCTTGTGTGTAGATGAATACCCAAATAAATAAAATATGAAAAGAATATGTTTGCCAAACAGTGTAGATACCAAGACGCAGCCCTGGCAAACACTTCGGTGAACGTCAAATGGAATAGAAGTGTCGCCATTGTATACAGCAGCTCCCTTCATACCTTCGTGGAAGGCTTCAATAGCTAAGTCGGACATCGACCCCTTTCGAATGCTGTGCACCGTCCCTCTCTGCTGTATCGAAGACCTTGTTAAGGTCCACGAAAGCGATGAATAAAAGTCAACCGTAGGACGCTGTGCACGGAAGCCGCACTGAGCCTCGGTATATACGCGATCGGCAAGCTTCTGCAGTTTGCCCAGGATTACACGGGCAAATGCTTTGCCCACGATACTAAGGAGGGATATGCCGCGGTAAGAGTTGCAGTCGCCGCAGTCATGTTTCCCTTTGAATAACCACTCAGCCGTCCGGTAACGTTGGACGAGCAAGTACATAAGGTGACAACTGACAATATTAGCATCGCCCATATTTCGAGGGATTCTTCCTTCCTCCCTGCATTTACAAAGGTGGCTATGAAGCAGAGGCAGGTCACACGTTAGCTTAAGCACTTTAGCTCTTCCAGCTTTTGAGCTGTGCGGCGGCTTGGTAAATACTAATAATAATAATAATAATAATAATACCTTGGACACTATTTACACACATTGATCTAGCCCCAAACTAGGATTCCCTGTATCTTGGGTACTAGACAACGATATACATACTTATATAGATAAATATTATACTTAGATAGATAAACGACCATGACTAGGGTACAAACATCCGTTCTCATCAACAAATATTTGCCCCCATCGGGACTCGAACCCGGGACCCTTGGCTTCGTAGGCAGGGACACTGCCGACTCGGCCATTCGGGTCGTCATAATATCTTGGACACTACTTACACACATTGATCTAGCCCCAAATTAGGATTCCCTGTATCTTGGGTACTAGACAACGATTCACATATTTATATAGATAAATATTATACTTAGATAGGTAAAGTTCCTCTATAGAGGGTACGGTATCTAGTTCGTTCCAGAATGCCATTTTCTGAATTTGATCCGCTGCTTCAGGCTGTATGTCCACTGGGCACGATTAGACGCCGGTGTAGTGTTCGACCCAACGATTGAGCTGACGGCTGCTATCGATGATGATACTACCGACAGCCTCGTTTAAGGGCGCCGTCTTCTTTGGTAAAGGACCAAGAGCTCTTCTGATGCCTGCATAAATACGGCCAATGCTGCCTGTGCCCGCTCATGCTTGAATGCTTTGAGAGTTCCTCCCAGTATGTGTTTGCGAAGAAACGAGTTGTACATTGGAGGGATGCCTTCACCTTAGCAAGCTGATTGCGCAATCTGTCACAGGGGTTAAGACAATAGTTTAATCTCTTGATTTACCAGTCTGACGATTTTGTTTGTTGATAGCCGAAAACACAGACTGCAGTACCTGTGAGAAGTACTTGATAGTTTCTCACTCATCCTCGATAGACGCGTTTTCATCATCTTGCTCCCAAAATCCTCCACTCCCAAAGTCCTACCCAGACACTAAGTCCTTGGTCTTACCCAGACACATTTTCTTCTTAGAAGGGGGCTTAGAAGAGTGAATCGTTTTTGGAGCAATACGAGCCGCTGTCGCTTCAAGGGAGTGGTCGCTGTCACAGTCAGCGCGCTTATGGAGAGTTCTTTCTAATCAGGGCAAGATCAAGCAGATGCCAGTGTTTGGAAAGGAGATCCAGGAGACTTTCCTCATAAACTTCCCTTTAAAATATGTTTAGGTAACGTACAGCTAGTGTTTCGAACAAAAATTGTCCGTTGACGATTTGCTTTCTTACGCTGTGGTAACCCAGGCAGTCAGGCCAGGAGGTGGTTTCCTGTCCAACTCGGGCATTAAGTCTCCCAGGGAGAACAGCCGGTTGCCCGGATGCACCCCGCGTACAGCTTCGTCTAGTTGGTTGTAGAATTCATCTTTGACTTTAGATTTTGAGGAAAGCGTTGGAGGCTTAGAGCATAAGCGGAAATAATGGTGACGAGCCGCAGCAGGTGGTAAGGCGCAGGACCATTATGCGTTCCGAGATACCCACAGACTTCACAAGCGAGGAAAGAGGGTCGTTCCTGATTGCAAATCCTACTCCGTACTCGAGAGTATCCGCTACACCTTTACCCTTCCAGAAGAAGGTATAGGGGCTTCCCGTATTGAAACGTCGTCCTCGATCCTAGTTTCTTGCAGTGCAGCTTTAGCTTTGTTTAGCCTATTAAGCTCTGCGTTGATGACTGCTATTTTGTGCAGATGTTGTATTCCTTGTACCCTAATATTTATATACCTTAGTCGCCTTTTACGACAACTCGGTAGGAAATAGTGCTATAGTGCGATAGTGCTATTCTTTCGGCAGTCCCCATACGCCCAATCACAAGACTAATGTCATAATAAATACATATTTCAGCTGAGTAACCCAAGCTCCGCTCGCAAGCTCACTCCGCCTGGTTGCACTTATACCTTCTAACACCATAGAGGCCATCATCGTGACATCTATTCCCGCTACAAACACCCCTTACTGTATGTATCTATCACAAGTGGAATATTCACTAATGTGTGTAGTAAAGTAAAGTGTGATATTAATTTAACTTTACCCCTCACCCCTATCATGGTTTTAGTCACTGAAATATGTCCTGGAAACCTGAAATTTTGCACAGAGGTGTATCGTGAAGAGTATATTAAGGGAAAAATCTGAAAATAGTTAGTTGATTTATGATAAAAAAAAAATATATAGAAATTAAGAGGGACTCCTTGAGGTTGGTACTTAATTTTATCCTGTTCCCTAATTTGTTATTCAAAATTGGCCAGCTATAGCTGCCACCAGCCAGACCTTAATGTAAAACTCGATTCCTGGTGAGTGGAAATTTGAACATAATTATATTCAAATAACGTTCATAACAGCTCACCTGCATCATGGCTGTTACGTCAGTGGCTGCCCAGGAAATTGTGTGTGTTTTTAGCTATTTCGTCAAAAATACTGATTATTTGTGACTGTCTGAAATATTTTTTTACCCAAGAATCTAATCAATGTTATTTTTAGATCCCAAGAAATAGCAAGTTTTACTTTTATCCTTTTTATGTTTATATTTTTCATATAGTTCCCATTGAATATTTTACTTATATGTATATATATATATATATATATATATATATATATATATATATATATATATATATAATTTTACTTTTATTAATTTTATTTGTATTTTTTTCATGTAAGTCCTATTGACATGTAATGTTTTCATATACACAGATTGAGAAAAAGGGATGGCTTCATAACATATTTTCTTGGGATTTGGGAAGGGTTTCCTTTTTTTTCATTTTATTTATATAGTTCTCATTGACATATAATGTATTCATACATACAGATTGAAGCCTTTATAACATTTTTTTTGGGATTTGGAAGGGGTTTTCCTTAGGAGGAATAGCGCTTCAAAGATTGGCATTGAATGTATTTGACGTTAGCCAGTGTCGTAAAACTACCTATTTCTGTGTTTGCAGGTGAAATACTTTGTAAGCACGTATTTACATATTATAAAGGGGTTCCATATGAATTTTAATGAGTTTCTAGGTATTAATTTCACATTCGGCTTCTCAATTTCATTTAACGAGGCCATTGCGTGTTGTGTTCGTAACAGGTGGTTTTCAGCATTCGAAAGACCGGAATGTGTTAAATTTAATTTTATTCCGGTGTTGGCCACGTTAAAAGGTGCGGTGCGAAATATGATGCACGAAATAACAAACGGTTTAGCCTCTCAAAAACCGAGGATAGTTGGGACGGGTCGAGATTTTTAACCTTATGCCATGGTAATCAAATATAAAACCTGTGAAGGAAAAGTGGGGTTACCTAATGGTGTTCTGTAATCTGAAAAGAATATGCCCGAATGGATGTATTTCATTATTTCATTTTATTTCATCATAAATAATTTCATTCACTATTTTCGTGTGAAAATCTATCCGTGGTCTAGTAGTTACGCGTCCGCATGGATCATAGAGATGCATGATCGGATCCGGCGCTGACCAATGAGATATGTAAGGTTAGTGATGGGAACATTTTTGAGGAAATCTTCATATCTCCATAACTGTGGCGATGAGCTTGCCCCCGTCACGCAAAATGGAGTTCCGAATAATGAGCTAAAGATGAGCACAACCGTGCCTCTGCCACCTCGATGAGAAAAGCATCAAGTAACTAAACGATGTTTAACATATTAAAGGAAAACAGCTAAGTTACCCAAGTGATTTAAAAGAGGAAATATTTAATTGCAATCAAAAATACTGATTTGGACCTCAAACATCAGGGCAAAGTAGAGGGTTCAGGGCAGGTTAAAGGTAAAGGGGGTGAGCGAAGCGAAGTATCCTTCGTATTAGGTTGACATGTAAGAGCAAAATAAACATACAATTTGAATACACAAAAATATTTTAAACATAAAAAGTGATTTTGGTCAACATTTTTGATATGCAAATAGGACATATTTTGATTTGCGATGAAATACTATCCATTTAAAAACCATTAGAACTCCGATGTTCATAATCCATCGACTTGAGAAATGCTGGTCTTAATAATCCCTCCTCAAAAATAAGTCGCAATTCCAATAAGTAATTAAATAAACAAATATAAACTGTCTGTAGTTTAAACATTATATATGCAGTTTAAATTTTAAAAACACCACCGCAATCCAGATTTTAGTTTGAGTAACTATTATAAGTTAATCCAGATTTTAGTTTGAGTAACTATTATAAGTTTTATAATCAGCTTTCAAAATCCTTCATTTTGATACCCCCACTCATATATTCGAGTCCCGGTGGGGGCAAATATTTGTTTGACGAGAACGGATGTTTGTACCCTAGTCATGGTTGTATATATATCTAAGTATATAATATATAATATTTATCTATATAAGTATGTGTGTCGTTGTCTAGTACCCAAAATACAGGGAATCCTAATTTGGGGCTAGATCAATGTGTGTCAATAGTGTCCAAGGTATTATTATTATTATATAATTCATAACATTTGAATATTTTTTTCAGGCTACATTTTGGCGTACACAATTCGCCACATTGGTTTTAGTTTAGATAAAATAGTGAGCTAAATCCTGAAAACATAACACTCGTTCTTTTGGGCTGTCGATGTCGTGGAAAATGGCTTGTCAATATTAGAATTGCCACTTGCATTTCATAAACACAAATTTGTGTAAAAAATTTGCTTTTGCAGCACTTGATTATGACTTCACAAGCCTATATGTCACTCACAAACAAAATTACTGTTTTTACAGTTTTGACAGTTCATAAAAAGTATCCATTTCGAATATTAGCCAAACTCCTGATTATCTATAGCAGTATAGTTAGTGAAAACCGTGGAATTTTAAATACCCCATTGTATGACTTTCAGAATAAATGTAGTCCGTAAAGTAATTAACATCTGCACGTGATTGTTTGTAGTTGCCCTACTCGTAGTCAAACAAAGGGTTAACTGGAAATATCATTTGCATAATTATAATACCTATACCTATGTAAGTATCTACAGGTAATAAATAATTTCGAGTCAAGTCGAAATACCTTTATTTATCGGTGTGCCAATTTATACATAATATACTCTTTTTTATTGGCATTTTCAGAAAAGGCTGCGTCCATTAATTACGTGAGGCGATTTTGACGATTTTCAGACCCCCTGAGAATTTTCAAAAGGATGTGGCTTAAAGACCCAGCATGTTCAAAAACCTCTCAATAGCCTGCACTTCTTACGCATGTAAATATTAATTCGTAAATTAATGCGTCCCTATTTATTTTGTAGAACTTGTATGAAATCATTTTATAATTAATACTTGTTAGCTTTATTTTTCCCGGGACGTTTTTAAACAAAAACGTTAGTCAGACTCAGAGGTCATTTGATCCATAATTAAAATTCACTCAAGGAAGTCCTTCACCTTTGTTTATTTGTCAAAGGGTTTGATCGCTTTGTCGCTCGTGCGTTCTTAATTTTAAGTACTTGAAGTTTGTCTTTGTACATAATATTGAAGGAGTTTTATTTTAAAATGTTTTGTCATATATAGACTGTGTTAATAAATAAACTATTTCTCCCACAGAAATTTAAGTTTTTTGGTCATAATTGTGAAAATCTGAAAATACTGAACAATTTCTGGGGCAGAGTCTTTTGTATTATTAGAGTAAATGCGATCAATTTATAAGAAATTGCCATATTTTAGTCAAGAAACATGTTTTACTTTATGGTAACTTATTTTCTCGCACTCTTTTTATGGAGAAAAAATTACGTGACATTCCACCCAGATCCTCATGTGAGGTCGGGTGAGATGCGGCTCGACTCCTCTCTCCCCCTTAACACCTTACGTAATTAATGGACGCTCCCAAAGAATAGATTCGTTTCGTGTTTTTTCCCAAAGAATAGATTCGTCACTCAAACAAACGCATTTTCAGCTTATTTAAACCAAAAGTACTTAACAACTATCAAATATTCACAAAACATTTTCTTTTCTCAAACAGGTTCTCTTAGATACGTAATAGATTGATTTTATGTCACACATCTATTCCGATGCCTTTTATATTGAGGTCATTTTAAACGGATCGACATATTATATGTTTGAGATAACTGTATCTCAAAGATATAATAAGTCAAACATATTTATGAAGACACAGCAAGGTATCCCAGTTCAGCACATGTATGTAACCTAACTAAACTATGTATCTACATAATTTATGACGTGTGTTTAAAATTGCACTAACATGTCATTCCAGGTAGGTATTTAGTTATATTATGTATGAAGGCCACCCGTCACCTTGGGTTTTAGCCAATACTGAGCAAAGTTCATGTGGAATATTCCTACATAGAGATCTTTGTCCACAATATTCAACACAAACTCTGTGCCTCCTCCTCTTTACCGTTTGGTAACTGCATTATAGGTTAATAGCATATATACATACCTTAAAACTAGAGATACATTATACATATTCAAATATTATCTAGCCTAGCTTGGGATTTATATTCTTTTATCTACACACGTATCATAAACCCTCTTTACTGCGTCCAAAAACCTCACGTTACGATCAGCATAATGTTAAACTACTTGGTAAAAACTCATTTCTTATCTGAAAAATTACACATTATGACCATAATGTGTAATTTTTCTACATATTATGACATTCAAATTTCGAACGCCGACGCCCGCCGCGCCGGCGTGCCGCCCCTAGTTTGTCTGTGAAGTTGGTACTACTGAACAAGCTAAACAACTGCAGAGCCACAATGCCGGTCAAACATGCGGTTCCTGGACACATCAAAGAGAGCTTATGATATGTGTATAAACTAGTGTATGTAACTGTACATAATTAGGCATTAAAACTCTCGAGTGATATTATTATAAACCCACTCTCGAGTATTAATGAACTCCATAATGTAGCAGTCACATAAACTACTATTATAGCGTCGGTCGGTACACGATTCTCTCTGGACATACCTTATTTACCTTAGCATAATTATGTAACCGGCACTATTGCATTTCAGTGCACTGAAAAACTGAAAAAAGACCGTTGAATAGCAGACTTAACCTGGAGAAAACTGTGCCAGTACCAGTGGGAAAAGGTCACGTGAAACAAGTGTATCTTGTACAATGAGATAAAGCATGTTCTCAGAATATTTTCTATGCAAAGATTATTTCTGTTTACATATCTTTGAGGAGTTATCCACAACTCTAACAAAGCAGGTGCAAGTATGTTTACTCGCGTCGAACTCCAAAGAATTGTGTACACATACACCCACTTGCATCAATCTTAGTGCAGGGCACAATTCGCTAGCAAAAAGGAGACGGCTCAGTGAAAATGACAAGGTGAACAATGTCTTTGGGTCATGTTTAGGTATGTACTACCATTATCTGACGTTTTTGTAACCCCTTTCCCTTAGGTGTAAAACTAATCTATGTTTTACATGAAAACTTTACATATAAAGGTAGAGTTATGTAGGTATCGGCAAACCTTATGCGTGTGTTCATTTTCTGGTGAGATTGCTATGCCAAGTAATTCTATTTATTAAAGAAATAAAGATGTCTTATATACCTAGTCGGTCCTTAAGTTCTGTCACAAGGTTTTTGATAGATAAAACTCAGCAATAAACTTTTTCTTATTCGTATTATACATGATTAAAAAGCTTATTTTATACGAATCAAATTGCAATACAATACATTTCGTACGATTATCCCAATATGACCTTATAACTTGAGACAATCGCGAACCCAAAACACGCCGCAACTGACAAAAATACCACTTACCACAAATTTCATAAAAAAACAGTGTTCCAGATAACCAACAAGGTTTTTTTATTTATTCTGAAACCTCGATTTTAGACCATGCTTAACAACTAGCATTTGGTTTTCTGTTAGCTTTCAGTTCCAACTGCTCCCAAAGAGAACCTTACGTACTTTTTACGTTTTCAGGAAAACGTATAAAAATGATTTTGTGGGCAACAAGTACACTACGTAAAATGTGAATATAAAATTAGTTTTACCCAGACTTAGTTATCTTATGCTTCAAAATGAAGGTAACGGGTTCAGGGAGGGTTCTGACTAAAATCTCACGTAAGTTTGAAAGGTTTTAAGAGTCATGGAAAAAAGATAAAGTGAATCACGTCCGTATTTTTGATTGGGTAAAAAAGTGCAAAATCTCTGAAGGAACTAGCATTTGTGTAATATGGCTTTAAGCATTTAAATCCAATAATCGTTCTAATTTATCAGTATTTAATGAGCTATCAAATCATATATAGTATTAAATAAAATAAAATCATTTACTATGCGGCAAAATATTTGTGACAGAACTTATGGACCGACAGGTATGTCACCGTAAGATTGTCAAAACCATTAGTTTACATACCACCGAAAAATAGTAAACTGTACCATACTGCTTACCATATGACTCGTTAGTTTATAATAACACTGTTAAATGGTGAACTGGTTTAAACTTGAATTGCAAAGGAAATACCAGGGCACACACTGCGGTAGCTTAGGTGTAGACTGGAGGGGTCGAGCGCAGCGAAGCCCCCGAATTGTCTTCGTGTTAGGTTTACATCTAAGAACAAAAGACACGTAAATTCTAAACCATGTCTGTCTGGTTTACAATTTGTCGATAGTTTACAAACTAACGCTTTAGTTTATAAACTAACTGTTTTAACAATCTTGACATACCTATAGATATGGTTAATATAAAGTGTTGTTAGACAACAATTTATGAAAAAAAATCGGATCGAGACCTATCAACTTAAGCTGATACTTGCATTTGTGTGAGTGCACACCGATAGTGTAGAGTGTCAATCGGCTTGAGGCGCGGCCCGTCCCGCGCATGGTTTAAACTGGTTTATACTGGTTTATATCAAGCGGCCTGAGGCGCGGCACGTCCGCTACGCACCGCTTCCCTGCCGCCCGCTCACATACTTCACTTCACCTCCAGTACTGGTAGCAGATAGACGTGTAATTTTATGTGATTGATTGTGTTTGAAATAATAGTGAAATGGCTCCTACTGCTCCTGGCTGCTGCTAATGGCTCCTACAATCGACGATATAACGGAACGATTAATTATTAACACAGGCTCTGACTCTGATGAATCATCAGACGAGAGTGAAGATGAAGATGCAATGAGCGGAGTAGAAGAGTTATAAGATTCAGTCATTATGAGGTCGAGAATTGGACAGTTGGTAACATTGTGTTTTATGGACATCGTTTAAATAAAATATTGATTTTATTTGTATGTGTTTTACTAACTGTACTTTTGGCGATCACTCACACAAATGCAAGTATCAGCTTAAGTTGATAGGTCTGTACTCCCATGGATGTTTACTGAATAATTTATTATATGTATATTGGGACTTGGTTTTACAATTCAGATAGATCTCACTACTTTTTAGATGAAAGAGTACTTTATGAGGAGGTCACTTATATACTACCACTAATTAAGGATAGTAAAAGATTCACCAGTTTCCCAGGTTCACCAACGAATACTATCCTAGGTACTCTTAAATGGCCATTAAAGTATTCAGCATTGCCGTCGAGTAAAGATCAGCGTGTAATTTGGGAAAAAGCAAGTTATATCTTCGCTACAGAAAATTCAAGCTTGGAAGCCGAGGAACACGCAACAGATAGAGCTTTACTAGATAGATACAACAGTTGAAGATAGATAGACTTACTCATAAAGATTTCATTGAGAGAGAATATAATAGAAAGGCTATCGCGCCTAGGACGAGGTTTTATAAAACTCATTGGTATTGATAAACATGAAGCAATTTTAGTATAATTTATACTGTAGTTATTAAACACAAAGCAACCTAACTTATGTAAAAATATTAAATTAAATAAAAAATATCTCTCAGATCGCCGCCGTCGAGAGGCAGAGTGCCCAACATGCTGGCACCATTGCCTCGCTGTATAGCCAGGCTTATGCGCTGGGCGGGGAAGGTGCCAGCTCTTGGATCACCCGACGCTTTAACGAGTCTTTTCGCAATCTCTTTAAAGACTCGCCGTGCGTCAGTTCCCCACGGCCCGAGGGTCTCCACGCCAAACGGCACAAATATGTAGTCCTCCCCGAGGGCGGCATACATGCGCCGCTTGAGACCCTCCGCAGAGTCCGCCGTTGCGCCCGCCCTTGAAGAAGTCGCTGGTAAATGGGATGGCGCTAGTGTGTCAACACATGTCGTATCCCACACCAGCGAACTCCCATGCTGCCATGGAATGAGCGTCATTCCGTCGGGCCTCTTACCGTCGTCGCGGGCTATGCCTGGGGGTTCGAGAACAGATGGCAAGCCCCTGCTGGAAAGGGCTCGACGGATGACGTCATTCAGAGCAGCATGTCTAGAGAGACGGCCAGCGCTGTAGTTGCAGTTTACAGGCCGTGGTGTCCACGTTGGCACACCCTGGCACCGAAGCGGCAACGATGTATCTCATTAGTTTTAACCCCCAGTCGTAGACAGACGGCCAGCGACAGGAAGGTCCTTTCCAGCAACGTGCCGAGCTGTCTGGAGGGGATGGCATGTAGCCAGTGCCCTGACTCTCGCTCCCTGGTTGCGAGCAGACGAGCACGCTCTGCAGGGTTAGTTGCAGCGTTAAGGAGGCTCTCACGCTTTTGGAGGCAGAGCGGCTCATCCCACAACCTTTGGGATTTTGAGTTTAGTGGGGAATTTCGACCCGGACAGGCTTGCGTCCAAGCGCTCCTGGCATCGGCTAGCCACGTAACCTCAACATCACCAAGTGATGGGTTAATTATTTTACCGAAGAGGTCACGTGTACCATAGGCCGAGGACAGGAACGCTGGAAGCGCGACATCTGATATATTTCGGATCCCCAGGCCACCGTGTCTTATAGGCAGGCACGCCTGCGTCCAGCTATTGTCATCGAAACTGCAATTTAGGATATCTGTTAGGGTTTTTTGTATGAGGTGATCTAGAAATAAAAGGGAAGAAGGGTATTTCCATAGTGGGGCGCAGCGGAGGACATACGCCAATTTAGGCATAAAGATGCAGAAGCGGATGATTGTAAGGGCGATGTGGGGGTTAAGATTTGTCAGTCTGTCAAAAGTCTCCTCGAATTTGGAAATTTGCTCAGTTATATAGCTGGGGATCCCATCCTCTAGGACTGGAGACCCCAGGAGGCGAAGTGATTGTTCGCTAAGAATTTTGATGCCAGGAGCTAAATTGTTAAATCAAATCAAAATCAAAATCAAAAATCATTTATTTCCATAGGATGTTGTTACATCACTTAGATCCGTCATTACATTTTTTTGGGTGAGTTCACTAACCCAATGGCGGAATCTGTGGAGAAGAGCTCACCGAAGAAACTCCACAGTCGTCGCATCTTTTGCGTTTCCTTTTTTAAATAAAATATTGTCAATGAAAATTCTTGTTCAATGATTATTCTTTGAGATGATTGTAGGTTTTCCGGTAAAAAAGCTCGCACTTGGAATAATTTAGGTCCAGGCCTATTTTGCCAAATTCAGTTTTCAATGTTTTTAAATCTTCTAGTACAGTTTTTGCGTCGCCTCCCAGGGTACCGTCGTCGAGGTACCATACGTTGAATTTTGGTATTGATTGAACAAATGTTCACAACACGAGCACTCCCATGCACGAGCAAAATGCATTCATCATCAGTGGAAAAGCTAGACATAGTGGAGGCCTGACAGATGGCAGTTAGAAACGGAGAAGGTGGTGACCTGGAGTAAGGCAGGATGTAGTATAGACGGACAGTCAGACCCAGCTGAGAGGTTTCTTTTAGCTACAAATTATCAAATTATTAGCCTTTATTCTACCATTTATTGCCTACTAAAGGATTACCCAAGCGCCTGAATATTTGATGCCTAAAGTTGAGGAAGAGGTTACATCGTTGTCGCGTCATTAAAACTAAGCCGTCATTTTTGTAGCGAAATCCAGGAACTGGCTTCAAACAGACAGCTAATCAATATAATAGGTCTAAAATTGTATTCCTCAACAAAAAGCTCCACATTTGTATTAACCCATTATGCTGTCAGTGTTTGCAACCTTAGTATGTTGTTAGCTGCGCAATAGGATATAGAAATCGATTGCGTGTACTCAGTGCCCTTATTTCGTAGGCACCTATTTAAACTCCATGTGATTATGTGACATGACTCTAATATAAAATGCACAGAAGATTACAATCAATAAGCAGTATAGATAATAGCGTTTGCATTACCCACCAATAACAATAGATCGGTTCTGACTTAGATTAGATTAGACCAGCTATACTCAAAATGCGGCCCGCCAAGCTTTTTAGTGGCCCGCCGTGGCGTTGGCGCCCTGGGCGAGTCATGCAAAGCCGGCCCTACGGGCATTTGTCACATGAAAAGTCCCCATTAATGTGCCCACCGAGGGGCACATGCCTTTACCCGGGTACTACATCACGCTCTGGCTCAGTGCGGGTTGATGGAGGGGTTTTATACTACTACTACCAAGTAGGTATTTTTATATTTATAAAGGCGTTTCATGCCCTTGCAAATTACCAAATCATCATGATTGAAATATCACGCAAATTTCGCGGCACCCATCAACGTCCTTGGTCAGTTGGTTTGACGTCGGATCCGCCATGGGACTGCCATCGAAACAAAGTTTGGACATATATTTAATGTTTTATTATTTTTTAGCCTTAAGTTTTCTTGAACAATTTCACACCTTCGTGTACCGACCCGCACTTGACCATTTTTTTATTGATATCGATTGGCCAGTAGAAAGGTCTTTGTAGCCAAATTTGATTAGACGAATCCAATACAGCCTTTTGAAATTCGAGAAAGACCGCGAGTGTCTTGTTTAGGCTGCTTTAGTGGTCAGTCACGTGACGACTGAATCAGAAACGCGATTAGTGCTATGCGTCAGACGCGCAAGAAACCCGATGATACGCTTACGGGCTCGCGCGTCATGAATCCAAAGAGCATTTAAGAAAAGAGTGTCTGCTCTAGTTTCGTCGAAAATTGCAATACGATTTTTAAAATGAGGTAATTCGTGGTGAATGATTTGGTGAGTTAGTTAAGTGTTCTTCCGCCAAATTAGAGGATCCAATTTCGAAAATATTATATAAATAATAAAGCGCATATAAATAATAAAGCCTTAAATATAGCATGAGTTAATAAATGAAAAAATGCTAATTACGAGTAGGTAGATCAAAGGACATCTGACTTATCAATCAGCCATGTTGCAGTATGAGCTGGTAAGAAATTCATTTTAATATGGCTGTGTCCGAAATTTCTACCATCCGTGGTGGATCGAGTTTATTTAATATATAATTTTAAACAGTGCATGTATGCAATGTGCAATTAACAATTCAGACACAAACATTAATGAACAAGTTTAAAAAAACTACATGTTTGCATCAATTAGAGATGCGCACAACATTCACAATATTTCAACACAATCTTTTTATGAAAGAAAGGAAATGTAAACGTACATGGTTAATACGAACATCAAAAAGGTAGGTAAGGTAAGGTTGATACTAATTTTACCGATACACGAACCTTAAAAAGATTTTTTGAGATGGGAGTCGTGTTTTCTGTGTACAGCTCCGGCTATTACAGCCGAGAACATTATGTAAGAGGTCAGGTAGGATGGCGGCCATTTAACAAATTATTTCGAACAAGTTTCTCTACCCTTAGTTTGTGTTTAGTTCAGATGGTAGAGGATAATTCAATTCAAGTAGTCAAAATAGATAATTTTTAAGAACAGTCAAAACGTAAGTTCTGTTCATGAGTTCTATGAAAATCAATCATGTGTTTGATTCATAGTCTTCTTTGCCTTGCCCTTGGTGTTAATATTTTTGTAATTATTTATTCGTGCTTATTAATTGTAATAATTCATATTGTAATATTTGTATTAGTTAAGCACAATCAATTTTTAAAAGAGATCTAAAAATCAATCTGTGGGAGTTTCTACGCCCTGCTACTCCCACAATATCCAATGAAAAGAATAGGTGAAAAATGACGTTTGCTAAGTATATGTTAATATCTACAGTAACAAAGACATTTCATTGATTGCTTGATTTTCATGTGTTTTTTGTAAAAAAAAAAAGTTTATTAAATACAAAAGCTGGAAATATACAATTCTGATATTGTCAAACCAATTTGTTCAAATAGTTTTAACTACGTTTCTACAAATACCGAATACAATTATTAATTAACGGCGTTACATATAACATATATTATATATAAATAAATATATATTATTTGGCATACCAGCTGCATGCATAGTTATGGTATACATATATGTATGTAATCGTGAGATCCAGTACCATACAGCCGTATTGTACGTATAAGTTCACAATATGTGTATAAAACACGTTTTTATTTTATTTTTCGAAAGAGTTTAAGAAGAACATGTACAACAGAACAAGCCAAGGGTGTATCTTAATAATGGTTTATGTGACTTTCGCATAATTTAAAATACGACAGGCGAATATTATAGCAACATCAGACGAATGATTTAATGTTTAATTATGTACAGTTACGTACACTGCTTTATCTACACACATATTATAAGCTCTCTGTGATACGATCAGGAACCGCATATTGCGACCGGAATTGAAATTTAATTTCGAATAATGATATTAGGATTGAGGTCAAATCCGATGAAGGTTGAAATTTGAATGCAATAAGAACATCGAGCTCGATGTTATTGCAAGGCTCGCTTTGTTTTTTAGAGACGTTCCAAATTCGAATGTAATAAGAACATCTAATTCGATGAGAAATGTGTTCTAACAAAACAGTTTATCTTTTATTTAAGCTGGTCGTAATTTGCGGTTTTTGAACGCACTATAGAGGGTTTATGATATGTGTGTAGATAAACGAAATTAAATGTATAATACTATAGACCAAAAACGAACGGCCCTAAAATATATTGTTGTAGATGTTGAACTGAGGAATCTTATAAAACATAGTATTAGGGTCTAATATAATATTCGGAAGGTCGTCCCTACTGACCATGAAATATTACATCGACCGAAAACACTTCCAGCAGCGCAGTTCAACTACATTTCCTCATTAAATTAAAATACAAATAAATGTCTTTTTTACGGTAGATATTTACATATACTTAGCTTACTTTAGTTTTTGCCTCTTCTCTACATTGGACCGGACCACAGTGGGAGGAGGAGGGCGAAAAAAATCCTTTTAAAATTGGTTGTGATTAACTAATTAAAATATTACAATATTATTATAATTAATAAGCAGGAATAAATAATTACAAAATTATTAACAGCAAGTTCTGTGTTGAGTTAGATTGACCCTTTACAGTCCGGTCATTAACAAATCTTGAACATTGTAAATAACCTTTTTTGACAAAGTTGCTTTTACATGGTATTTAAATTGCACAAATGGCAATTTCAAAATCTCCAGAGGTATAGCACAACAAGATACTATATAGGACATGAAACTATGAAAGTAACTAAAATAGACTAGCCGAGACGTAGCCACCACATCCGTGTTTTGTCTGATAAACGGACATCTGCTCTATTGATTTGAAATTACGTCGGTAGGTAATTATTTGCAAAACTTAATTATAGGAACATTCAACATGCCATGTTGTCAACGAACTGAAACGATTATACCTACAGCGTCAACGTGGTGCAGTCGGCAACACGTGGTCGTTTTACGCTCTGTGCGTTCCAATCCAAATTAACCTGCCAGTCTAGCACGCTAACAATTCGATTGAATCAGTGCTGTAATCTTAAGCTCAGGTCTAGTTTTGGCTTATGTTTAAACGATTACCAAAACGCACCTATATAAATTCGAAATGACTGCCAGAATGTTTAAATGTCCACCAAATTGTGTTTGGATAAATGATCACCAAACTTCTTTTTATGTTTTGTGTACTTAAGTTTATGTTTTAAGTATTTTTTGTTGTTCTTAAATGTTCAACCTAACACGAAGGATAAAGGGGGCTTCGCTTCGCTCACCCCCTTTACCCTTCACCTAAGCTACCGCAGTATTTTGCCCTGATATTTTTTGCAACTTTTAGTGTTCATTTATCCATTTTGGGCAGGAAAACAATATTTTGGTGATCATTATATTTGTTGCCTTTAGTTTTTACAATCACAACCACAACAAATCACAATCATCAGTTCCGTGGACAAATTGGCGCAGCAATATGATCTCGCATTGAACTTAATAACTTCGAGATTCGTTAATCTGAGGATACTTAGAAATATAATATCGCTTGGAAAGTTCAACAACTCATGCTCTCCGGTCAAAAGTTTTCCTATGTCGAAATGCATAAATGTTTATTTATAATCATAAACATAAGATATCATACGTTCCGGGATCTATATATTGACTAAAAGCTGTCATTTTGTTAGTTTGTTTACATTTATATATTGTGGTTGGTATTATTGATAAAATATTTATCATTTGACATTTAAACTTGATAAGGTGTTTATTTATTATCTCTACGTAATACGTGGACCGAAGTAGCGCTAATGGACAGTAGGAAAATACCTATTTAAGGTACATATTAAAAAGAAAAAAAAAAGAAAATTGATCATATTTTTCTGTGCAATATGAAGAATAACGAGTGAAAGCTATGGTTGATACAATTATCAAGAGATGTGAATTCGCGGAAGATAAAGACTACTAGTACTGTCTTACTGCATTGGGTAACCAAACCTTCAGACTCAGGTATGGTTACCCAAATGCAGTTTACATATATAAAAACATATTTATTGATAAAATGACGCACTCACTCAACTATAAAACACAGCAACATAAAACTTCGTTTAATTTAATAGAATTTACGTCACCAGGATGCTTTAAAATATTTTCGGTTAGTCATTCATTACTCATATCTTCTCTGTTATGATATGACAACTGAAATAAATGCAAATGTGAAAAAAAGCTTCTTTCACATTTGCTTTTATTTCAGTTTGAAGCTACCCATTGAACATTGTACCGTCGTCCGTAAACACCGTTCCTATACGTGGTCGTGGTGTGGTGACTAATGCTGGCATACCGGCCATATTTCGAGAATCATATTATCTAAAATCTGCACCATACGGAAACTGTTGTGCTATTAACATGTAAGCATCTCAGATGTACATAACTATTCTAAATTGTAAAATGTACGGTAGTGATACTAACACACACTGTAATGAATGAGGTGAGTATTAATGAGAATAACGACAGAATGACCACAACGCCGAAATGTAAACTAAGTATTATCTAACATCGCAAAGAGTATAATATCTAGACTAGACAATAGTAATTTAACAGTAGACAATAATTCGCAATACAGCATTTTTCCAGTAAAGTAAAAAGGTACTCACTTGATTCCTTATAGTGTCGTGCATGTTGCTCGTATTTCAATTCGAGGTAGAAGGTTAGTGGAAGAAGAAGAAGAAATGATAGTGAAAAATATAGTACAGTTCCAGTCAACGTTTACAACACTACTGAGTGAGTGAAATACGTAAATATTCGAAATAGTGAGTGAGCAATGGTCCAGGAATGAGACGCAGACGCCCCCTTGCGCGCGCGCCACATCCGTCGGGGTTGCCAGATGGAACTAGCACAATCCGGATTGAAATTGGGGGAGTCGAAAACTTGTAAAAAAAAGTTTAACTTTGTTAATTACTAGTTGCCCGAGGCGCGGCTTCGCAACGCGTTTTTCTTATTCTCATAGTTTCCCGTCCTGAAACTATTTGTTTATCACTTTAGAAGCACTTTCACAGGTTTCTGAAATCCATATGGACATTATCGGCCCGTTGTTGAGCATAATACGCATCAGACCTCAGATTAACAAATCTCTTTGCTTACAAACTTTATGCATCACACTGTCAAACACACAGAGAAAGAAAGTAAATAGAGGGAGGGCTATTTTCCATGAAAAAAAGTTATATACCGACACTCTTTACTGACGGTTCTATTAAAGGCGTTAAAAACCAATTTCTAAAGGTAGCCGTTTGGTTATAGTGCACGCAGCTGGTGAAATGGGATTTGTTCCGAATGCTTTACTCACATTTGTAATTTTCACAATAACATGAACTACGACAATTATGAGCGATGGCTAAAAACAAAGTTGATACCCAATTTACCAGCCAAGTCAGTTCTCATTATTGATTATGCATCATATCGTAATATATAAATTGACGCTGCGCCGACATCTAGTTTGAAAAAAACAGATATGTAGAGCTGGCTAACTGAAAAAGGGATTTCAATTAACGAAACAATGCTGAAGCCCGTGTTATATTGTGGACATAATGTCAGAAACATTTGTCATTTGTCCGAAGATGACTCAGAAGATGACTCAAAAGATGACTCAGCAGATGACTTGGATCTAAGCTCAAGTGATGAAAAAAATACTGTTGAAGACTTAGCCACCACTAGCACCAATAATCTAATCACATCTGGCTTCCATGTAAGTCAGGACATTATAATGGAGGGTGTGTCACGCTTATCAGATTCTAATTAAGTATTTTTTATTATTGTCAGTTTGAAATAGGTGGCGTTTGTGTTGCCGGACCGAATGGACGTGTCCCCCCGAGATCTTGCATACGCATTTAAACAAACAATAGTTTTCATCCCCGGCGCGCGCCTTTTGTTCTGCCTCCGGAGGCCCGAAAACGAGCCTGGCTTATACCGCGTGTTACTGTAAGGGTTACCTGGGGAATGTGCGCGATCCATCTAGGCACCCCATCTGTGCAATACCGCGCATTTCAGTGATTGTGATGATACTAGTGCGGTCAAGTGTAATGAATGCCCAGAGAACTGCGCGATACTCTTAGGCATCCCATCTGTGCAAGCCCTAGAATTTATTCTAGGCCAGGTGCACGTCTGAGCCACGCAGCGACAGGCCGGCAGCGAGCGACGCCCTCAACGCTACTGCCTCCACCACCACCGCCGCTCAACACACCAACCTGGTGAGATCATTCCGATTAGGACATCATTGATAGTGATTACCTACCTCTAACTTTATTTCTCTCAGGACCACTCGCCGCATGACAATAATAAACCACCACTTACCGCGGCCGCGGTCGCCCCTATTGTCACATTTATAGGTGCGTCATAGGCAGGATATAACAATTCCCTACCTACGCAATATCAAAATCAACTAATAAAACATTATTATAGCTACATATACTTATATTGCTTTGCCTGAAAATAAATTCGAGATAATTCTCCTCGAGATTTATTTTCTCCTCATCTTCGAAAGACCATTCAAAACAGTGATTAACAATAACCATCCACTAAACCCTGAAACTCTGTGAATAAGCCAACCCAAAACTTAACAATCCTAGAATTACTTTTATGTAGCTAAACTGCAAATATACTAAACCCGACAATAAAAAAAAAATAAACAAGTGCATGCCATAAAAAGGCCATCTCACCAAACTTCCAGAAACTAGACAAAAAAATTGACTGCTATTTAGGAACAATTGAAAAAGCTTCGAAGCACAAAAGGCCCACAACGTTCCCTCACACATCTGGCACCCATTCTATGGTGTCAGCCTATCTTGGAAATACCGGGAAACATTAGAAGTCCGACAAGCCCACAAAAAATAAACAATAATGCAAGCCCGTCTACTACATAACTGCATATTCTGAGAAATAGCGAGAAACAGCCAACAATTGCACATCATAAAAGGATTATTTCACCATCTTCCAGAAAACAGGCAATTAACAAAAGACTTCCACTGATGAACAATAACAACAATAAACTCGGAGACTTTTTGTCCTAAGCGGCTCTCTACCGAGAATAAGGGCGCACGAAGATACGCCCAAACTTTGACAATCGCAACCCGTACGATCTGTTAATCGTAGACAAAGGTAGTTCAAATAAATCACGCTATCTCTAAGTTCTTTCTTTCAACAACATCCCAAGAAGATAACCTAATGGAAGCCTTACCAATGCTGAGATGGTAACTGCCTATTCACCGCAATTGCTGACCAAATTAATCACCTATGTCAATTAACATGCAACCACACTCACATTCGTAAGGACCTAGTTAAATATGTAGAAGAAAACGGCGATGAAGAGAACAAAGCTCGCAATCACTGAGCCCGAAATCCTTAACAACTCAACACTGAAAATCTACGCAATTACGGTACTTGGGCTGGAGAGGAGATTATAATACCAGCTGCCGAATACTTTCTAGTTAACGTAACAATCCACCAGCAAAATACACCATCGCTCACATTCACGCCCAAGAATCCAGTGGATGCAGTGAAATCTATCAACGTCACAGGACACCACTACGACAGCGTATACTTGCTTGAATCGCCAAATTTACCCACGGATCAAGCAACCGATAACCAAACTGATAACACCATACTTTCCCCGATACTTAATGCAACAGCCATGACCTACTCAGGCTCAACCATAACATCAACAGAAGACATCCCAGACAACACCGGATATACGATGCTACGAAACAGCCCCATATTTAAACCACAAGTTGTAAGGATCGGCCTATTAGGTGTGGAATGAGGCAGTCACATGTTCGAAAGACAGTTGTATATTGAGTCATGAATCATAATAAAGAGGCTATTTATAGATGTAAGTAGGGTTCAGGTGTGCATACACTACACCTTCCCCCTTTTTTGAAAGTAAAAAATATGCATATAATTTTTATGACATTTAACAATTTAGATCTAATAACATCAAAACAACAATCTAATAAGTAACTAATTTCTGTAAAAATAACAATAAAATAAATCACCTGTGTAAAATATCAATTGAAAATTTAAAATCTGTAAAAAATATAACAAATGAAAACCTTTTATATTTTTGTTTGCTGGATACAATTTTTTCAATACTATCAAAATCAACTATAACCATTTATTACTATTTCTCACCCCTTTTTAACACCTATTTTTAAACAACTTCATTAAAGTACATTGATAATGATTACATAAGAACATCAGGTTATGTATTTTCTAAAACTAATTTTGAATACACGAAATAAACGAATAAGTACATACACAAGTAAATACACGAAACTAAAATATCTATCTGTTTTAGGGGTAGGGTTGACGACATGAACGAATTTTATACATTTAAACAAAATAACACAAAATCATAAAATAAATGAAACGCAAAACAAAAGTACATATTTCTCAATCCTTCATCAAACGTGAGAACGTTTTATTTTTAACACATTGAACTTTTACACAAAATTATAACAATTAATCAGTTGCAATTTCAAAACTCCACATTTCTCATTCCTTCTAAATCTCTTTCCTTTCTTCACGCATTTATTTATTCAATTCTTATTTAATTAATGCAAACTACTTTATTTTTATTTTCCATAACAAGTCTACCTTCTCAAAACTCACATCACAATGTTCTTAAATATAAATCATTGGGTATACATCTTCATTCCAAACTAACAAAATATTCTCTCTTTTCTTACACAAACGCTATCAATCAAAGTCTCTTTTTTTTTTTTCTTCCACTTCATATAGGTACTTTTTAGGGGTATCCGGATCCCATGTTATTTCACATTATAGTGAGTGCACTTTTATAGGTACTTTTATTATTTATTTATTTATAGACGTCTTATGGTACTTTTATTATTATAACAATACTTAAATACATATACTACTAGTACCTGGCTCCAGGTCTACCTGCCTGAGCCTGCTCGCGAGCTTATTAGGTCATCGATATCCAACTTTCTCACGAAGGAAACTCGTTCACGTCATGATGGAAACGAAGGATTCGTGCCTTGTACCTTGTACCTTTGAGACTTTGATGAAAATACAATGACATAATTGTCTCGCCAATAGTCACGTACCACACTAAAACCATAACTTAAACTCAATCCATACGAATCCTTCGAGTTTTAAGATATTCTGTAAAGATTGGATGATCAGTCCAACTTTTCTCGAAAACTTAACAAACGAAGTGTTCCCAACTAACTTACTCTGTGGCCTAGAGTAACCTATCCTGCACATTCGTGCACACGAAGGATTCGTGCCTTGTACCTTGTACCTTTGAGACTTTGATGAAAATACAATGACATAATTGTCTCGCCAATAGTCACGTACCACACTAAAACCATAACTTAAACTCAATCCATACGAATCCTTCGAGTTTTAAGATATTCTGTAAAGATTGGATGATCAGTCCAACTTTTCTCGAAAACTTAACAAACGAAGTGTTCCCAACTAACTTACTCTGTGGCCTAGAGTAACCTATCCTGCACATTCCATACCTTCTCTCAAATTCATACTTTTTATTCCTAACGACAACAATAATCTACATTCCCAAATCCAAACAAAATATAACTTTCTTAGGTAATACGTACTCACATAACATAACTTAAAACTTGCAAATATTAAATAAATCTTCACATCAGTGGTTAACTTTTCGTTCCATTTCATTTTCATACTTTTCAACTCTCACTATCAACCAATATTTTCTCACTTTTATGAAGTATCCGAATCCGAAGTGACCATATCCGCTGGTCAGACTATAATTCTATTAATAAACTCGAATGCAATCTGTAAAATAAATGCAAGTACAATTTCTAAACAAACTTTTATGATAAACTAACGTTAGTGGTTCCGTCGTACGTTTTTTTTTTAAGTATATCTGTGATTAAAGCTGAACTTCTTTTGCATACTAAATATTTTGTACATACATACACAATATGAAATTTATACATCCCATACTATTCAAATTCATTCCGTATTATAACTTGAAAATGGTTTCATACTTAATCTCTCTGCGGTACCCTAAACTCGCTATCAATCATCCATCACCTTTTATGTATCTTCCATATTAGTCGCATGAAACTAAAATCTTTCGCTCTATACAAGTCGCACTGCGGTAACATGAACTACTAATTATTATAATAACAATTCTGTTTCTCTGTAATCAAAACATGTGTTATGTTCTAATCTAATTTGGTTTCTTCTGCAGTGTAGCATGTCCATATTTGGTTCGCCTGCGAACACTGGATTGAATTTCTATACTTAACTTTTGAATAACTTTGACTGTTACCAAGTCAAATGAACAACTGAATCATTTATGTACTTGATTGTACATTTGGAGCAAATCAGAATTATGATGCAATATAAAAAAAATACTAGCGGTTATAAAACAAAAAAATAACAAAACTTTCAACTTCATACTTCACACTTTTTATCACATTATTCCCAGATTTTTCAAAATCTCCTCAAAAATAAAAAAATACTGTCAAATCATCTCATCCCAAATAACTCGTGTCTAACTTATTTACTTTTCGGCTTTCAAAAATATCTCCATTCCTAAAAAATAATATCAATCGTTCATTCACACTTCTCTTGCTGACTATACTGTACTACTAACTTTTCGTTCTATGCCATTCATCATAATACTATTTTAGTTACTTCATGCAATCTTCATTTGGAAAAATAATTATATTGATATTGATCGTATCGTCAACCCTTTGACAATACAAAATCTAGCCAAAACTTAAATATACTAATCGACAAATAATTTAATTTACTTACATGTCATACGTATAATAAAACCCATTGTCCAAAAAACACATTGACGCCACGACGTCATCGCCCGTGTCGCACGCAGCTCGCTCGGAGTCAGCACATCCTGGGAACCGTACATCTCCCAGCTGCGCCTCACTTGACCCGTACGGTTACGCCCAGCGCCCTGCTTCCACATCATCAGGCTTAGGAAATCGCCCGGCACCCGGCAGCACAAATCTTCTGTAATATTTTCTTTTCTCTTCTTGTGTAAATATATTCTTTCTTCTATAATTATCTTCTTTCTTCTATTTATCCGTCTTCTTCTGGCTGCAATCCGCTAATCTCTTCATAGGTCATCCCGTTCTTTTTCTCTATATATTTATCTTCGTTATATTTCTCGTTTCCAAGTTCTTCAAGTATTATTTAAATATTATTTGAATTTATTTAATCGCCATTCGGCACAGCACTACCTCGCGAGAGGTAGGCTGGCCTGGCACGGTCGCCATGTAAGGATCGGCCTATTAGGTGTGGAATGAGGCAGTCACATGTTCGAAAGACAGTTGTATATTGAGTCATGAATCATAATAAAGTGGCTATTTATAGATGTAAGTAGGGTTCAGGTGTGCATACACTACAAAGTCACATGCGAGCGTATGCGCATTGCTACTTGGAACGTTAGAGGATGCGCCGAAATAACTAAAAGACTCAACATTGACACGGAATTGACTAACAAAAACATACACATAGCCTATATATAGGAAACAAACATGATACATATGTCAAAACACTATCTCTGGTATCTGTATGTTCGCATCGGACAAGACGCTATAAAGAAATACAGGAAAAAGGGAATTATAGGGACAAACCTCCTTCACAATAATGCACACAAATATTTTAAAAGTTACTTCAAAAGAAAATGCACGTACAAGGGCGAGCTTGTCTCTAAAAAGAGATTTCTTCCAGCAAAACAAGGCATTACAGGAATTGCTATTATAAAAGGGTAGGCAGTGCACAATAATTACTATAACTAAAATGCCTAGGAATAAATTAAAATATCTGTAAAATACAGATAGCAAATACGAAATAATTACCGATATATACATAAACTTTACATAAAATAATATAAATACAATAACTTTTACGAAAGAGACAGGTAGTGCTCTTTGATATGTTCCTTAAAATAAAAAAGAGTCGGACTGTCTCAGTGCAAAGAGGTGCGTTCCAGAGTCGGACCGCCCGCAACCTGAAAGAGCGTTTATACGCAGCGCTGCTATGCCGCGGAGTAGCTAAAAGTGAATAATTAAATATCATCGGAGAAATGCTCATGGCAAACTTAAAAGTAGAAAGACGAAAATTCTTATAAGAGACCCCATAAACAACCAGTGATTTGGACGTAGTTCCAATACGAACCGTAAACGAAATCAAATATCTCGGCACATATATTACGGCAGGACATAGGACACAATAAAAAAGAGGTGCCGGCAAGCCATATGCAATTCCAAGGCCCTAATGCATTTTATAAAGAAATCCAACATGGACTGAAATATAGTGCGCCTGCGCCTCCGTGTAGTGCGGCAACCCTCACTAAAGCAAACAGTTGACAGTCAGTATATGAACGCCTGATCCTCAGAGACATGTTTGAGAACGCCAGAAGCTATCCAAGATACCACAACTACACATTCATGACTGACTACAGGGCAAAACGATAACCAAACGAATCAAAAACCACCGGATGTGTTACTATACATATTCTGCGACGCCCACAACAGCACTTACTACACGCTCCATTCAAATACGAAGCAAGGAAGAAGAAAGTCGGCCGACTTATACCTGGAAAGATTTCCATAAGCATGCCATCAAATACTACGGTGAAGAACAAAGTTACTGGACAGAATCATCACACAACAGGGACGAAGTCAGGATGGCCTAGAGGCAAATATACCGTATCCCAGAAACAGACAGCGAAAGCGAAACTGGGAACTTACCGGATAACCCAAACGAACACGACTCAGGAAACTCAACTAATAACAATAACTGAAAATAGAAGGAAAACAAGAACTTGTAGAAAACAACAGCTGCTCTCCAAATCCCACATCCTCCCCATTCCACATATCCTATATTGGCTTCAGGCTGAAGAGTCGGTCGATTGAATTCACTATCCTTCCCCTCCTATAGAGCAGGTGATTCCGCCCCCCCTCAAAATTTGTGCCCTCTGGTATGCCGGCCGAAAGACCGGAACAGGTTTAGAACCCTGGCTGGAGAAGCAAAATTCATTCATTCATTCATTCATTTTATTATTGTCAGTTTGAAATAAAAATTGCATGGTGAAATATGTTTTTCTATACTAGTAATTTTCTACCTGCTCTTTACTCATTAGGTTAAATAATTATGCAGTATCACTCCCACTCGTCAGCTTGTAGTTTTCACTTTCAGCGTCACTTTTACGGGCGACTGTATACAGGCGCAATTCGCTCCCGGCTAGCTTCAGACGTTATCTTTTTAGAATACGCGAACTTGTAGTTTGTATTAGTATGCGTTTTTTATTGCTGGTTAAATCATTCTGCAGTAAAATCTTCTTGAGAATTCGCGCGTGTTTTTGTCGTCCAGCCGAATCCGCGAGATACCGCCGCAATCCACACATTTAGAAATAGTTTTTCAGCAGGAAATCTAAAATTAAAAGGGTAATATTTAATTACACATCCATTTTCCCACATCAATATTAATTTGTGGAAAAGGTTCATAAATACAGATCAAATCATTTCAATTAATAAGCAATATTATATCGTACTATACAATTTATCGATAATATTTTTTTCACATAAATATCGATATTTCTTGGACAAATTTGTAAAAGATAAATTATAGTAAATATGCTACTAAAAACGTATTTCTGGGCCAAAATAATTTGGGAAATCTTCCGCTATCCTAGTGTATCCCATTATATATATATAAAATAATAGAAAATTTATTTGCTTAAGTTTTTATGATTTCTCTTGTAAATTTTACTCTTTATTCACTACTATATATACTACTCGTTACTTCATTCACCCGAACTCATTATTTCTTCGTCGTAAATTTTCGGTTCACATTTTTCCCCGATCGGTAAAACCCACATTTACCATAGTTGTTTTTGTCAGTAGTACATCTTCCTTACGCATTTTTCCCTGATCGGCAAAATCCATATTTACACATTTTTCGTAATTTTTTCCATTCGCGTTTTTTCTTAAAAGTAATTCACACTTTTCGTATACTTTTCACTTTGTTTTATTTCGTGGTAGCTATTTTTTCTATTAGGTAACGTTTTTATTTGCTTTGTGACTAACAAACACGAACCAACGAGTTTTAACCTCCGCGAATCCGGGCCGCCCCGGCGCGAAAAAGCTAAGATCCGCTGCGTATATTGAGCCCACCCACGCGCAGCACTTGACTGACGTATCAAGTGATTCTGTTGGAATGGTAACTCTTAGAACTATACGAAATTGTAGATCTGAGTAGCTAATGAAACCCTCTCTTAGTTTATGCGAAAAAAATGATACTGTGACCTTAGTTTATTTTTGTACCGACATGAGAATCACCGATTTCTATGAAAATATTCCCTCTCGACACAAATCTAGCCGACATGAGAAAAACATCAACAAATATACATGTTGTTTGATACCTACGTAATCTACACAAGATAATCTTTTCAAAACAATAAAAACATTAGTGTGTTCTTATAGAAACAATTCAATATTCACCATAGAAGCACAGAAAAGATAAGTCAAAAATCGTGCGCGAGAAAAAGTCATTTTGTTTTTTCCAGTCTGAAGATTTTTTTCAACGAAATACCACAGAAAAATATGTTCATGGTAGAGTTTGACTAATGCCGCATTTACACTTGCCAAGCATGCCAACATTATGCACTAAAATTGTACCAAAACACCGGTTTGTAAACACAGCATCACCCGCGCATCAATAGCTGCGCTGATGCGTTCGGATACTGAGAGGTCAATAAGGAATATTAATAAAAATGTTGGTAAGTACACGATAATCCTGATACTCGTGTTATGGCTTGACTAGACGCAACAAGTGATTTGTTTTCATGTGACTGTATTCGAGTGTTTGCAATTGTGTAGCGAGAAACCTCTTTGGATTTTCATATAATTATGCTATAAATTATTCTTAAATTGAGTTTGACAACGACTTTTCGTATGTCTGTCGCATTTCACCAACGTCTTTTGGTTAGAAAAGTACACATGGAGAAAAGTAATTAAAGTTATAGAACCTAGTCATTTTCTTTCTCTTAAGATCTTAGTCAGGTCCTCTTCGCATTCAATACGGATATGTGGGCTTTTTTCGTTTTTCCTTATAAAGACTGATCCGTGAGTAATCCAACAGAAGGTGAATTTATTTTTGCTTGAAAAGTCTCTAGCTACGAAGAAGAGTTTCTTTGTTTTCAGTGGAACATTTTCCTCAAGGTATACAGCCTGAACTGGGCCATCAATACTTAGATGAGAAGTATTGAGCTTATTCGCCTTATCCTTATTTTTGTTAAAAGCCTTTACACTTTTAAGGACCTTATCGCGGATCAGGACGCTGTTTAACTCCACCACTATTGGCTTATTCTTATCGGACTTGGCGTTAGCCCTGAAAACGTCTCGTATGTCCGACTCCTGTATCGGCATATTTAGGGCATTTCCAGCGTTCAATACTATCTTGGCAAGGTTTTCCTTGGTTTCGGAAGGGATCTGTGGTATATTTCTCATTTCAAAACTCGAGGAACGATGATTGCGTTCAAGGTGGTCGATTTTTTTTTCAAGCTGTTTTATGTAGTTAGAATCAGAGCGGCGTTCCTCCTCGATAGTGGTCAGTCTTTTGATTACATTGTCATATTGATTGGACAAGAAAGAAATCGCCTTTTCTATTCCCGAGTGTTGCTCTCTAATCACCGACACAGATTCCAAAATATCCGAGAACTTTTTCTCGGTGTTGCTTACAGATAACTGGATTTTGGAAAGCTTGTTGTTCTGTTCCGATTCGAAGTTTAAGAAAAGTCCGCGGATTTCATTTTCAAGGTCAGTCTTCCAGACGTTACGTAATGACTCAAACTTCTCATCCAGGAAGGAGGTAAGCGCCGCGGAGTCCACGTTGATCATGGAAGCTTGGGTCGGGATGTCCATGTCGGGTGCAGAGGGAGAGGCCAGCCGGGAAGGCATCGTTGCGGTGTTGTCGTTTTTCTTTAGGGCTTTGCATTCACCGCATTTCCATTTACACTTATTCATGGGCAAGATTTTCTTAAAATCTGCTTCTGTGAGACCCGCGCACTTGAAATGAAATAAGCCTTGACAAGAAGGTGCCGTACATTTTATCAGCTCATTTCCGACAACGTCAAGATTGCATTTTTTGCATGCCATATTGGAATATCCAAGAGCAGTACAGGGGTCGGAGCGAGTTAGTTGTAGGCCTAAATGTGCGCAGCGAGCCCAAGGCAAAAAAGTTTTCCTTCCAGGTACGCGGGGTTAGGTGGACATGTGACCTTACGTGCTGCCAGCGGCCGGTGTTTGAACGATGGGACAAAAAAAAAATGAAATGAAAAAAAAAATTAAATTACGCCAATGGTGACTGGGATTCGAACTCGGTATCTTTGTGGCCGAAAGCAAACCGTTGACGGCTGCGGTACGTGTTCAACGGCAGTAGCGACGAAAGTTGCGTATGCGTAGTAGCAGCGGTGATTCACACGGCGGATGACTGGCGGGTGACCGTCGAGCTCGTCGGGCGCAGCGCCGGTTGGTGACTCACCGAACTAGTGAACACTGGGTAGCAACTGTTCACAGAGCATTTTAACGGCTAGTTAACTTAAGATTTTGGAGAACAGAGCAGTTTTGTTATAACAGTCTTTCAAGTGATGATTTGTGAATCATCCGAATCCTCAGCTATTGATATTTGTTTCACTGCGATGGGATGGTTTCTACCACTCTTTTTAAATAAAAAAATATACAGAGTTGACTAGGTACGTATTGACGCTGGAGGTGCACGCGGGGAACTGCAATTTTGGCGATGAACTACAAAATATTGTAATGTACTGACAATAAATTCTGACGAAACAATATTTTTCGAATACTCACATCACTCCACACCCGATGACGAGAGCATCGACGTCGAAAGTCTATCGTTGTTACTCTAAATAATAAAGTTGCTACTGATCTTAGACCCGTCCCTTTAATGTCTAAGGAAGAAATGAGAAAAAATTATAATCAAATAGACTATGTCGATAAAGTCCCATTTTTTTTTAATTTTCGACATACTCTATTTGATCTTGGGATTCCATTGGAATACCTTCCAGACGTGTGAAGACGTCATCATCACAATTTTTGTCGGAAATTGTATGCCATGAAAAAAATCGTTTGGATAACAATCCCGAGTGTGTATGTATTCATTGAAAAAAATCGTTTAGATACAATCCCAAGTGTGTATCGAAAGAAGGCGATTAAAAAATAACGTATCAAAATAAAGAATCGGAAAAATAAAAGACTTTAAAAAGAACTATCGGAGAATAAAGACTAATAATAATAAAAAATAATGAGAGATCACTCTCCCGAAGATCTAACAAATCAGAATATTCAGTCTTTGTTTATGTTATGTCTTATTATGACTGACATATCTGCTGTTCGGTGCAATTGAAGGGTTCGTTGTTGTCTGACAAACATACACACGGCAAGTATTACCCAATTATGTAGAGCAACAATAATGTAAAAGAAACCTAACCATCGAAGAAAATGTACGCAATCCAGAATTGACGATGCGGTAAGCTAAATTTCGTTTATCTGAGGTCAAACGTAAGTTCCGCTTCCAACAAAGAGGTTGAATGTAGTAAATAAATTATTCAACGACGAAGGAGCTTGAGTGATACTATCTATGGCTACCAACGCCATTACCAACTTACCATTCAAAATATTTTTCCATTTTTAGCTGTTTCTTTGCATTTTTCGTAATTTTATTTTTATCTAAACCTTCTCTGGACTGAGAAGAATAAAACTTAATGGGAATTATAGGAACCGATCGGGCCATTTTAGAGATTAAATAAGACTAACGTACAGCGATTAATTTTTATAATTATGATTCGACAATGTATGTAACGGAGGTAGAAATATTTGCATCAAAATGAAAAGGTCTTTTTACTGTAGTTATTTACAATTGAGTTAGTACGCGTCATTTTTTTGCCTCTTGTCTACGTTGAACCACTGTAGGAAAATAAATGCTTAAGCAGTTTAAACTATGGCTTAAGTAAATCTCATATGCCTAAGCATTTCGAGACAAAAGGCAAGCCCATCGCCTTTGCTATGAAGATACTAAGGATTCCTCGCGACTATTTCCATCACCGTTAAAGTCTAAAATGATATAAATATCAATCCGGATATTTCCGGATAAATTCAACTTACGTCCATCTGTCTACGTCATCGTCGATCGTTGTCGTTTGGGGCGAAAACTGATGCGGATACGTCTTCCGAAATGCTTGTAAGACTACGTTAACTGTGCCTCGGCCATCCCACATGGTCTTTCCATATGCCGTTACGACATGATAAAAAAGTGTCGTACCAGCAGCGCATTTAAAAATCTGTAAACCATCAACTTGGTTACAAACATGTCAGGTGGCTGGCACATGTGTTAAATGCTAATTAAGAATTTTGATTAATTGAATGCTGTATGTAAGTAAATTAAAACAACTTACAAACAATAAACACAATAAAGAGGAATGTGGAAACCTTTGATAAACTTCTTTCACCGAGTCCTGAATTGAGTCCGGATGCACGACCGGTATCTCAAATTTCGACGGATTCTCAAACTCATGGTGTGACTGTCCCACGCTCGAGAAATACCAGCACCCGTATGACATTAAAGATCATCGCTGACTTTTAAGGCCTCGCTGGCACTCGACAAACATTTTCATTCAAATATGGATTTTAGGTTATGCTCTTTTTTAATTTATTTATTTAACACAATGTTTTACAAGTTTTTTAAGATTCTACTCACAAAGACCACTACTCCAGATAGACCTTCGTGGCCGTTCTTAATAATTAAATAATAATATTTTAATTTAAACAAATTTTTCTTATTATCTAAGTAACTTTTTGTAAGGTTTTTGAGTATATCGCTAATAATATCTGGTAACATATCCGCATACCGTAAATAGGTACATTATTTTTACCTAGGTAGTTTATATGTTTGATTATAAGATAAATTTCTCATACCAGCGTTGGTCTGATCTTCGGCTGTTTCTTAGGTTATTATATTCTTTTCTTAGGTTATTATAGGCTGTTTCTTAGGTTATTATATTCTTCGTTTAGTATGGCATATTTCGTTTTTTTGAAGGCATTCATTATTTTGCAGTGATTAAATAACATAGTATGATTATCATTTTTGTATTTTTTCTTAATCTTCTTTGTTATAAGTTTTAATAGAATTTTTGTCATTTTTGAATGTTTCGACCAATATTAAGCCTTACTTATTGTCTAAAGAAACCACCTCACGGAGAGCATTCGCGTGTAATGAGCATTTGGCGTCGAATATTCGAGTGGCGTGGACGTTGAGCCGAACGTTATTATTATGGTTGCTCGCCGGCGACGCCCCTAGGATCATTCGTGGATCATTCTCACAGAGGTTCTACCGAGCAACGGCCGCCGCATCAGCCGCCCGATGGGTCTCTACACTGCTCTTGCGGTCGCAGCGACAACAGGTCGGGCGACCGTTGCTTTCTGTGGCGAGTGATCCGGCGGACAATGCGTTGGCTGCGGCTTGCAGGGTCTTAGCATGTTACTATAAATTTGTTAAGTAGGTAGAAAGATACAAGCTATAAATAATATCAAGTCAAATTATGTACATGAACATTTTCAAAAGAAGAATTTTTCTATTAAGAAACACCGCGAGTTCTAAAATATTCTTGTGTGTAATTTAACGATTTGAAAAAACACGATTGTGAAAACCTGCAATCGAGGCCAAAAGCGATTAAATATTTTCTCTAGTAAAGTACTAGAAGTAAAAGTCGGATAAAGAGATCGCGGAAAATTGCGAATGCTGAAAGTCACTGCACGGGAAAACGATGTAGCGGAATCTGTCTAAAAATCTTCTGAGGAACTTCGGAATCTTCTTGTGACAGCTGCTGCGCCTCCTACCAATTACTGCTGCTATGTAGCTACCTCTCTGACCGGCGTGCTCTGAACGGCGCCCGTGGGGACTCTCCCAGAGCCAGGATATTGTTGGGTGTAAATAGTTTTAATTACAATTTGGGAAAATAGTGTAAAAAAGGACTCAATCTACTAATACTCTCTCTCTTTAATTTCTTGACTTTTTAGAACATACATTCTAAATTTGCAACTACTTTTAAATTTTAGGTTATTCCTCATAACCCCTGATATGTGACAAGGTGTGTAACAATAATTATATTATATGGCCATCCAAAAAGAGTCCGTTATTGGCATACATTAAATTCTACGGTTACATAACATTTCACAGTCTCAGCTTGGAATCAATCAATAAAAACTGGCCAAATGCGACTCGGACTCTCACACAAAGGGTTCCGTAACAGCGTCTATATAAGAAAAAAGGCAAAAAACAGGTGTCTTATATGAAGACTCCTTTATTTTTTATATTGTGTCGGTTCATTACGTATTGCTGTAGCGGCAACAGAAATACACATTCTTTCTTAACAAGTCTGTTCTGTACCTATTTTGGTTCTTGAGATAGAGCCCGCTGACAGACAGACAGACGAACGGTCCTGTTTAGCACTCTTCGGATACGGAACCCTTAAAATAGCCATAAAGGCACAAAACTTATTTGTTTTTTCAATTATCTAGCAACTTGTCATTCAGCCATTCAATCACTACATTCAAACATATTGCAATATATCAATCTAGAGCATCATAAAGCGATTTCCTCCAAGTTGCACAATCAGCCCTTTCATTGAATGAAAAAATAAGCAAACACACATGTATGTATTCGTCGCGCCACACGTTATGAGCGGTGGCCTTGAATGCGCAGTAGTCACTTTTCAATACCTGTACATATGCGCAGTAATTCCCGCCAACGTCGCCAGCGCTCTTAAGGTGATATATCGACAAAATCGACCCTTTTTGAAGTGATTTCTCTGCTGTTAAAAATAAGTTCCAAGTTAAATATATTAATATAACAATTTTGTGACCTTTTTCTAGATTTTGTAATAACAGAAACACGATTGGAGGAATTTCGCTCTATAGAAATAATTATTGAAATTAATTCTAAATTTACACATTTTTTTATTTTCTGACAAATTGGAAAGGCGCGAAGAATACAAAAATATTTATTTTGATGGGTTTTGACAATACCTAAAATACCTATTATAGAAATGTTCATAGCTATTTTAGTTAATTTGTATCAATTTAAAACCGATTTTTTGTAATTTTTCCCGATTCCGTCCCCCCCACACTGCGGGTCATTCCGCTTGGAGTGACGGGGACCTTTGCACGGACGAGATATCCCTTTAATTCGTGGCGTGCGGTATAACCTACGTCGTGGGAACCAGATACAGCGACGTCACGCACATAAACATCCAACAACATCCCGAAACAGTATTTTGTATGAGTATACCTTTTTAATTTTTAATAATAAAATATTAAATACATCAAAACATTGAAAAAAAGTTTTGTGTATGCGCAAGTATTGAACTATGTACTCAGGCTAAAGAAACTCTTTGCTCATTGAAACCGGAAGTGGATATAAATTGAGTAACTTAGTCACAGAAATAAAATCTAATATGATAAAAAACTTAATATTATTAATTATTATTCGAATGAGCAATTTTAATCTTATGGCAAATAACTAAGCACAAACCTCGATACCCGCAATTAAACATCTTTTCCGCTAAGATCGGGACAGTCCAGTTCAGTTCACCGATAAACAATTAAAATAAAATGGCTAAGAAAATGGCCATACAAATAATCTCTTGTATGGGTATTTTTAATTCATAAAAAGTTTGTTTCATAATTTGTTGTTATAGCGGCAATAGAAATACAGCCTGTGTGAAAATTTTTGCTATACCTATTTCGGTTGATCCAGTAAAGCCCGGTGACAGACAGACGGACGGACAGACGGACAGCGGAGGCTAAGTATTAGCGTCCGTAACAGCGTCTATATAAGAAAAAAGGCTAAAAAAACAGGTGTCTTATATGAAGACCCCTTTATTTTTTATATTGCATCGGTTCATTATGTATTGCTGTAGCGGCAACAGAAATACACATATTTTTCTAAATTTCAAGTCTCTACCTATATTTTGGTTCTTGAGATAGAGCCCGATTACGGACAGACAGACGGACGGACGGGGTCCCGTTAGGCACCCTTCAGGTACGGAACCCTAAGAAGGCATAAATCGCAATCCGTCTAGCATTTCAATCGAAAAGCTATTTCATCCGGTCGGCTGCGGCATTTGCACGGAATTTCTTTGAGCAGCTCAAGGAAATCTGGAGATTTTCACGCCGCGTAATACAAAGCACGATCTGTACAATTTAGGGAGAAGGTAACGGGCTGGGCGAACATTATGGGGTTAATTTCAGATTTTAGGGTTATGGACCCTTTTGTGCGCTGAACGTTGCCAATGTAAGGTATAACTAGAGCTACAGGTAGGAAGAAAATTGCCAAAGTAATATTATTGCCGTGTTGGGGAAAGTCGGCCATTGCAGGTAAAGTAACGAGCTTTAATAGCTTTGATAACACGAGTACGAGTCAGGCAACTGCCATTTACGCCGAGCCTTAGTCCTCAAAAATGCAAGGAAATATATATATACACTTTACAGATATATCATACAATATATGGCGGAAGGCAACACGCTTCTTAATATAGTGTGATAAAGTCGCACTACCCCGCGTTGTTGGATATCGACCGGCTTTGTACGGGTTCATAACTTATTTAACAAAGAACTTTTCGCTATTTTGCTTTCAGATAAATGAGCAATCAGGAGTACTGCCTAATTGCTGAATTCTACAAAGAGATTTGTTTGGGGTACGCCCATACAATTCCCACACCGCAGCGGCACCGCACCGCATCGTGTGGTCCGGCCCTCACTCCGATAATCTGTCCATGTCAAACCGTTAAATTGTGAACTGGCACATTTCAGGGCGAAGTAGTGGGTGAAGGCTCAAGGGGTTGAGCGAACTGAAACCCCCTTTCCTTTCGTGTTAGGTTGCCATGTAAGAACAAAACAATTGTTTTTTGTCGGAGCAGTGTCTTGTCGGAGTAATGTGCTGTCGTATGCGTAAGAGTGTTGAATTAAGCGGACATACTATAAAATGTCAATAAAGAGATTGTGATCGAAAAATCTAGATGAATAGAGCTACAGGATATTTGAAAGAGAGATCCATCGCATTGTTTAATGTGACACTTTGATTTATTTTATAAAAGCTGACACACAAATCGCTCTGTTAACGGAACTATCGTGACCACGCAAAAATCTCATCGGAAGCTCTAAATTACAGACAGAGGTTACAGGTGCAAGATATTCTTCACACCAAACCTATCCATTGTGACCTGCGGTATTTCAAAATAACGGCCCCTAACAATCAGTTGTAACACAAAGTTGTTTTAGGACCGCACTATTTTGGCCCGCTGGAATTTTTAATGTGGTGTGGTGTGGACCTCCGGGATGGCTGGGGTCACGAGGGGGCAGGTGGGGTGGTGAAGTGGGGGGAGAGGCTTACGTGTTGCGTGCGCCATCACCGGCAGCCGCCCGCCCAAGCCAGCCATTGTCGGTCTGACGTCGCGCTGCCTAGGGCGCGCCATCGGTTACTCCGCGTCCTCTTGGCTCCAGTACGGCAAAACTTTGTAAAAACTATGGACAAACTTTTTTCCCATCCCTTTTTTGCCCCATGATCGCAGGCTAGACTCCCGTGGATAGTTTGAATAAGTCTCGTCGATAATCCGTGTTATTAGGACAATCGCGCAATGGCTCTTGTGGTGAATCTAAACCGGTTTAAGGTCCTGAAATCCAGGACCGAGAAATACGCGAAACTGGAATTCAGAGGTCAGTTAATATTTTTTTGATCTTTCTACGCTGGCTTGTATTATTAGGTTATCCTTGTTCGTAGTTTAGCAAAGCGAATGTTTTCTGAATAGACTATGGAATGCTATCAGGCCCACTGTTTCAAAAACCATTTCAGCTTAGCTTTCAAACATATTTTAAGCAATTGCAAAATTATTCATAGCTTAATTACGTAGGCCTTTGTATTATGAAGGACTCCTGTTCAAAGTTCATGACCCTGTGTACTTTTACGCGAATAAGGAAACGGAATGTAATTTGTGAACGCATTATTTTCTTTAAGAACTCCGATGAATAAATTGGAATACGACAGACATTTACCTTATCAAGGTCCTCCCTAATTTAGTATTTTTTAAATCCACATGACACACTGTGTTACAGAAACAATCTCTGGATTTTAAAGCCCAGTTAAATCAAATGGGTGTAATTTCAAGCCCAGTGAACTGTCATAAACTTTATGCACTAAGAAATAATAGCCATGTTTTATAAAAAAATAATATTGTAGGATGATTCTGACTCGCCATTAGAGTTAGGCTAGTGTTTAAACGATTACCAAAAATGCACCTATTTTACTACCAATAAGTTCGAAATGACTGCCAGAATGGATAAATGTCCACCAAATTGTGTTTGGATAAATGATCACCAAACTTCTTTTTATGTTTTGTGTACTTAAGTTTATGTTTTAAGTATGTTTTGTTCTTCTTACATGTTCAACCTAACATGAAGGATAAAGGGGGCTTCGCTTCGCTCACCCCCTTTACCCTTCACCTAAGCTACCGCAGTATTTTGCCCTGATATTTTTTCACACTTTTGGTGTTCATTTATCCATTTTGGGTAGGATAAAATATATTGGTTATCATTATATTTGTTGCCTTAGAGTTTTGCGGGGCTTTAAAATTTTAAGATCGTTTCTGCAACTGGCTGAGTGACACACGGCTTCTAACAGGATTGGATGGTTTCTTTCTAACCTCTCAGGAATATACTAAAGTAAAATTATTAACATCATGAAGTGTTTGATTTATTTATCTTATACCAAGCTCAACAATTATATCATCATCTTATCAACATATCAGCCTGCATCGTCACACTGTTGGGCAGAGGCCTCTCCCAAAGCACGCCACTCGCATCTGTCCCCCACCAGTCTGGTCCACTATCTACCAGCCACATTCACAATGCCATCTGACCATTGGGCCGGTGGCCTGCCCGCTGCTCTTTTCCCTATTCGCGGCCGCCTTCTGTTGCTGCCTTGGTCCACCTTCCGACCCCCCTTCTGACCAAATGTCCCCCCCCATCGCCACTTGTGACTCGCGATCCGCGTACCCACGTCTGCGACTTTGGTAAGTCTACAGATTTCAACATTAGACACGCGGTCCACGAGACTGATGCCCAGCATGGCACGCTCCATAGCCCTATGTGCGACTTTAATTCTGCGCATAATGGCTTTTGAAAGTGTCCAGTCCATACTTCGGCACCGTAGCTGAGAATAGGCAAGACACATTGGTCAAAGACCTTACTCTTTAGGCACTGTGGGATTTGTGATCTTAGGATATCTTACAGTTTACTGGCTCAACACAGACCTTGCTGTTAATAATTTTGTAATTATTTATTCCTGCTTATTTATCATAACAATTAAATTTTTCATATTTGTATTAGTTAAGCACAACCTATTTTTAAAAGAAATCTAAAAATCAATCTGTGGGAGTTTCTAAGCCCTTCTTCTCCCACAGTGGTCCAATGTAGAGAAGAGGCAAAAAATGACGTTTGCTTAGTATATGTAAATATCTACAGTAATAAAGTACTTTGACTTTGACCTATATATATATATATATATATACACGTATAAGTTTGTGCTTGATACATACATAATTTAAACACAAATTTTTGCCTCTCAGTTTTGACTATTATTTGTTATATATAGTATGTGCTGAGCGTGGAAGCGAATTATTCACCATTACTAATGTGGAGGAGTAAAATAAGTCGAGTTGTTAGGGATTTTCCGATACTTTATTTTAATAATTTCCATAGCATTTATCGCTATACCTATGAATACAAGCTATCTCGTATATCAAGGTCAATATGTCGTCTCAATAGAAAAACATAACTCTTAATTAACTATTTAAAAAACCTCGGACACAATGAAAGGAGGCTTAAAAAATCTAAAATATGGTTGACTTGTTTCCTTGTTAAGCTGATATGACAACTTTCGGACCGCTGAAACGATTTTGATAAAAAATATCTAATGGCCGCTGTACTCCCGCGCGAGACGATCCGAAGCTGACATACATTGTCTTTTGCATCTATACATGGTGAAATTTAATCAGCTGAGCAATTTGAGGAATGACAGTAACCATCTTCATGTACAACTTTCCCCAAAAACATATGGTCGCAAACGAAATTTTTTTTTGGGTTCCCCATAGTAACTTGCATACAGCTGATCGGGTCAATGTAGTGGTGGACGAACTTTTTTTTTCATTTGCGACTATATGTATCTTGGGGAAAGATGTTCATAATGATGGATACTTCATCATTATGAACATCTTCATATCATTCCCCAAAATATGATAAGCTTATTCAATCTCACCTTGTATATTTAATCGAAATCGATGTCTTGGTTCCATTCAACAAAAACGTATCTCTTTTAGTTTCTGATTCCACCTTACTGACCCTTTCAAATGAACAACTCTGCATGTTTGATGTTGGTAGTCTGGAAAATGCAACGCACATCAGACTCGGGTCGTCTCGCGCGAGAGTGCACAGCGGCTATAAGAACCATTGCAGTGAAGTCTACTACACTTTTTTACCCGAAAGATATAAAACCATGACAGCAGTTATCTCGGGAAATTTGGAATTACTTAAAAGATATGTATATAACTATACATTTGAAAGGAGATGGCTGAACGAATGTCTCAGCAAACTACAAAGACTTCTCACTAACCCATAGCATTTTAATATTTATTGATAAATTACTGCGTCCCTATTTATTTTATAGAACTGGAGTTCAAAGACCAGTAAATCATTCTATGCTCTTTCTTCGTAGCTTGTATTTTTAGGTTCTCCTTGTTTGTCGTACTTTAACATAGTCTGAAGAGCGGGTTAGCGAATGTTTTCTGATAAACTTACTGCTTCAAAAACCATTTCAGCTTAGCTTTTAAGCATATTTCAAGCAATTGCTAAATTATTCATAGCTTTATTAAGTAGGCCTTTGTATGAATAATGAAGGACTTCTGTTCAAAGTCCATGACTCTGCATACTTTTACGCGAATAAGGAAACGGAATGAAATTTGTGTACGCATTGTTTCTTTAAGAGCACAACTCCGATGCATTAATTGGAATATGACAGACCTTTAATAAATAAAAAATAATAATAAAAATATCTTTATTTGACGTAAGAATCAACAATTACATATTGTACTTACATTCTAAAGGTTGTAAACTTACAATAGGTACCCAACGAATCGTTGGGATACACTCATTCATTTTCGTTAAACTTATACATAATATAATTCTATGAGCACTAGCGCTTAAACTAGGCCTAGCCTCTATCTGAAACCCTAGTTCCTTCCAGTGTTTTGACAAATTGGTTAAGTTGATTCATTAGATGTTTATTCAGCTATATGAGGGTAGAATCTATATAAGTGGTTGCAATTGGTTAGACCATGGTAAATGTGAACTTCGACAAAGTTTTTAAGTGTTGTGGATGAGAAACTTGAATACGAGACTTGAATACGAGATATGAAGTTAGTGCCGTTATTTATTTACTTATTAGTATTCATTTAACTATTTAGTGTTAAGATTTTGTGGGCCCCTTCGACAACCCACACTTATTACTGGGGCGGTGGCTGGCTCGTAGAAAGAAGAAGAAACAGCGCAGTTTTGGTCGAACAGGGTCGCAGCTTCCTTGGCAGGGTAGTAGAGAGCTTCTCGCTTGGTTTCGCTTGTAGTGGACTGTATTGTACTGAGAACTGTCTCTGAGAACTGAGTCTGCTCCCGCCGGACGCCCGCAATTTATTCTGATTGGCGTACCGCGGGCGGCGGTGGGAGCAGCGATGCTATGAGCAGCGAGCGAGCGAGACGGCTTGCGTTTCTCTATCCGTCTCTTTCTATCTATCTTTCGCTCTCTACCTGTCTCTCTTTGCCAAGGAAACACGATTAGCAAATCTTTTATTTACCTATGCTATTAACAGAGTTATTAAAACTTAATGCTAAATTACTTAGAAACTAAATTATGTCGCGAACATCTTCTCCCGCCGCAGTCTTTCCAAGCTATAATTCTTGCGGTTCGCGGCTTACAGGCAGGATAATTAGTTTCTTCGTGGGGCGTCGCAGGATCCCTCGTACTGTCCTGACGTCCACAGCGCGTATCTCTCCGTCGGGTCCAGGGAAGGTAGCCACAACTTGTCCTTTCGGCCAGATGTTGCGAGGTAGGGTCCCGTCGGCGATGAGGACTAAGTCCCCGACTTTTATGGACCCTTGTGCGTGGGGCTCCCGCCGGTGTTGCAGCTCCGGCAGGTACTCCCGCACCCATCTGGCCCAGAAAACATCGGCGAGTCGCTGGCTAGCGATCCATGACTTGCGGCTGATGTCATCTCCTTCTACGAAAGCGCCTGGTAGTGGCACTCTGGACGGCCCCCCCATGAGAAAATGGTTCGGCGTGAGCGGCTCGTCGTCCCCCGGTGACATGGAGACATGGGTCAGCGGGCGGCTATTGATAGTGTGTTCCGCCTCGATGAGCAGCGTCATGAGTACTTCTTCATGCGGCGCCTTTTCGCGCAGGGTTGTTTGTAGCGCGGTTTTCACACTGCGCACCAGCCGCTCCCACGCGCCTCCCATAAATGGCGCGCCCGGTGGGATGTAACGCCATTTGATGCTCCGCACCGAGGCCTCTTCTGCCATCGCTCCTTTCGCCATTCTCTTGAGCTCACTGTCTGCGCCACGCAAGTTGGTGCCGTTGTCGCTCCATAGTTCTGTCGGGCAGCCTCGCCTACTGATGAAGCGACGAAGGGCCATGATTGCCGAGTCCGTGCTCAGGCTCCCAGCCAGCTCCAAGTGTACGGCGCGTGTTGTAAGGCATGTGAACAACGCGCCATACCTTTTCTGTTGCCCGCGACCGACGGTGACTGCCATCGGGCCAAAGTAGTCGAGTCCAGTGTAGGTGAAGGCTCGGCGATGGTGGGCCAGTCGACATGGCGGGTGGTTGCCTGTTGATGGCCAGGCGGGCTTCGCTTTTCGAAGTCTGCAGGGCTGGCACCTCTTGACGGTTGTTCGGACGGAGACTCGTAGGCGCAGCATCCAGTATTGTTGCCTGACTTCGTTGGCGGTCGTCTCGAATCCTCCGTGATGCAGTTGGGTGTGCACGTAGGTTATAAACAGCCGCGCCCATGGATGACCGCCGTCCAGTATGGCCGGCTCGCTCTGCGTGGCTGTGATGCCTTCGGCTGCGGCGATCCGTGATTTAAGGCGCAGGATTCCGTCTTTACCCAGTTGCATCGACAAATGTTTGAGGCGGCTGTCGTTTGCGATAGGGCTCCCTTTTCGTAACGCAGCTATCTCGGTTTCGAAGTCTTGGTGCTGAATGGCTTTGACCCATAGGAGCTCGGCGCGCTGCATGTATTCTGCGGGAAGAAGAATAACTTCCAGTTGGGGCTTGCGGCGAGCCACGACGTCTACTTTCTTGGCTAGACGCGGTGTGTTTGCTTTTCAGTTCGGGTCAACACCTTCAGACTTCTTTGTCCTCTTTCTTGTTGCCAATGACTGCTCCCTTTTTGTGCGCAGCAATGCGATAAACTGGAGAATTCTGGCAGTGGATCTCATCAGTCGTAGCCAGCTGGAGAACCGTGCGACGTCTGGGAGAGCTTCGGCAAAACGTGGTGGTGTGGTCGCCACGTTCACGCGCTCTTCCCCGGTTTCCATCTTGTCGGGTTTCTTCTCAATCATGAGGAGTCGGCGGTAGGCAGTGCCGTAACTCTCAGGTGGGGTAAAATCGTCGTGCTTCCACAGCAAACCGGACTCGTAGCGGCCATCGGGAGTGTGTTGCGTCGTCTTCTTCAGGATACTGAGCGCCCGGCTCTCATCCGGGGTGACCGAGTTACGTGGTTCCACCCCCAGTGACTCCAGGGCGAAGTGTTCTTTCATTAGCGCCTCCATTGACTCCTCTTCTGGGGCGCTGATGACGACATGGTTGACTCGATGTATTAGTGCGTGCCGAGGAACGTGTCCATGCAAGACCCAACCCAGCTCAGTCAGTGATGCGACTGGCTGGTTACGGTCTCCGAAGCGCGTCACGACGGAGAACAACAATTGGAAGTTGTCCTGTCCCAGGAGTATCGTTGGAAGCCCCTTGTCGTAGACGAGTTGTTCCTCGAGGTCCCTCAGATGCCCGCATTCTGCAATGAGTTGTCGCGATACTGTCTGTGGTGAGAGATGAAGATCTTCCATGGTTCTTGCTGATATGTCGAAGCTTCGCTCTTGATCTCTTCCTTTGATAGTGAAGTTGACACGTCGAGATTGTTGATTTTCTATCTTCATACCGGCGACACCCTCAATGTAAAATGGCTCTGCTTGGCCGGTGGCGCCGATGTTCTTAGCTGTTGCTGCGTTGATTATCGTACAGGTCGATCCATCATCCATCAAGGCGTATGTGTCCACGCTTCCATTCGGTCCGCTGACTTGTACCGGGATGATTTTCAATGCAGCTGACGTTGACGCTTGTGTCGATGCGACGAAGGTGGTCGGCATCTCTTCGCAGTAGTGCAGCTGGGCTTCTGGCTTATCTTGATGCAGCAGTCGGTGATGGCGGTATATGCATCCATTGATGTTGCATTGATTTGATTTGCCACACGTGCCGCATCTTCTTGGTGCACAGGCAGCGGAAGCATAGCCTATGCTTTTTGGCGAGTTCCCACCGCTCCGATACCGTTGCCCTTTTCATTTCAGAGCAGTCTGCCGGCTTATGATCTGCTTCACAAAGGCGGCATTGTGGTGTGCGTTTCTTCGGTGGCGGCGTGTCATCAGCGACGTAGGTGCGGACGATTTTCTTGGTGGGTGGCTCCCGCCGGTCTTCAGGTGCGATGATCTCCGCCGGGGCGAAAGTCCCACATCTTTCCGCCGCAGTGGACAGGAAGTGTGATAGCGTCAGTAGGTCCGGCCGCCCCTCCGGTTGCTCAGCATTGTAGTCGTAATACTTGTATCGCAGCGCTGACGGAAGCTTCTCCACTATGCTGCGCACTACTTCTGCGTTGTAAAGGTAGTGCGGCTTGCCCAACGCCTGTATGGTACTGGTCGCGTTGAGCACCCTTGACGCGAAGATGCAGATGTCTCTTGGGTTTTCTTGAAGCTTCGGCAAGGCCCGTAGTCTGTTGAGTTCTACGGCTACGAGTGCGTCCGGGCGGCCGAATCTAGTCTGCAGCATTTTCATAACGGCGGCGGGTGTTGTTACTCCGATGAAGAGACATTGAACTACTTCCTTGGCCGCCCCTCGAAGGCAGCGGCGTAGACGTGATAAGTTCTCTTGCTCTGTTAGGTGGGTCGCAGTCTCTTCGTAGGCTGCTTTGAATGGCAGCCAATCACTCGACGCCCCATTGAAAGGCGCCAGTTCCATGGTACGTGGGTGCGCCGTAGTCCTTGATGCTAAAGTGATAGCAGCTGCGAGTTCACTGAGATCAGTGTGAACGTGTGGACGTAGCGCCGGCGGTGGCAGCGGTTGGAACTGTTGCGGTGTCGGTGGTACTTGCAGCTGTGACAAGGGCGGTGGTGGTTGCAGTTGCGGCAGCGTCACTTGTTCTTCAGAGTGAGTCATGGCGTGGGTGTGCGGTGGCGGTAGAGATACGTCGGGACACGGCAGCGGTCCCTCAGGCCTGACGTTCTCCTCGGCAGACGGCGGTGGTAGGAAAGGAGTATCTGCAAGGGCAAGCATCGAATTCCTGACCCACTCCGTCGTTTGCTGGTTTTTGACAGTATCCTCTGCTTCGCTGTAGTTCGACTCGTCTTCGGATGACGCCGCTTCTAGCATCGCGACGCGGGCCCGGGCTAACTCCACCTCCTTCTGTAATAATTCTTCCCGCGCCCGCATCAAACGTCGCTTGCTCACGGCAGTGGAGCGGGCGACAGAACGGCGGGTGGCTGCGCGGAGAGGGGTAGGGCTTGCGTTGCTTTCGGCGGGTGCGTGCGAGGCCGGGGGCCCACGGGGTGGCGTCGGGCGCAGGGGGGCGGCTGCTACGACCTCGTTTCCCGGCGGAGTCTTCGGCAGTGTAGATTCCGTCGTTGTCGTAGTGCCCGTCGTGCCCGTAGTTTCCGTGGTGGCTGACCCCGTAGTGGCGTCGGAGGTATCCGTAGTCCCGCCTGTAGCGGTACGTGACGTGGAAGAGTTCTTCTGGCTGCGTGTGACAGGCATTCTTCTTATGATCCGGCTCGAAGGACCAGAAAATGTGGGCCCCTTCGACAACCCACACTTATTACTGGGGCGGTGGCTGGCTCGTAGAAAGAAGAAGAAACAGCGCAGTTTTGGTCGAACAGGGTCGCAGCTTCCTTGGCAGGGTAGTAGAGAGCTTCTCGCTTGGTTTCGCTTGTAGTGGACTGTATTGTACTGAGAACTGTCTCTGAGAACTGAGTCTGCTCCAATCAATCAAGTATTCTTCTCACGCACCCATTCTGGGGCGTGGGGAGTCAGGGTCAGATCATCGGATCTCTTCCTGAAGAAGCGCCTCTGTCCACTCCTATGGACAGGTCATCGGGGGGCCCTCGCGGGCGGTGGAGATGTTCTCACGAGGGGTGTTCCTTTGGATGATCGCCGGCTAGGCAACCAGGTCGCGTGGCAGGCGGCGGCGGTCGGGCGGGCGCGCGTGGTACGGCGCCATGTCGCGGATGTGCGGATGATGTGAGCTATCCGCACGCGCGAACATGCCCTTCGCCAGCCTCTGGACAAACTGGTCCACTGGTTCCCATCTGAGGTCCCTCTGGATCGTCGCATTCCTCACGTAGCGGGGGGCGTCGACGATGGTACGCAAAGAGAGGTTCTCTTGGGCTCGGAGTCTCCGTTTGTTCGTCTCCGAGCACAGGGCGTACCATGCCGGGGCCGCGTAGGTGAGGCGGGATCTCACGTAGCACTTGTAGATCCCGAGCTTCGCCCTCAGAGGGAGGCTGGAGTCAAGAAGTGGACGCAGCTTGGCGCGTGCCACCTTGACCTGGTTGACGACGTTGTCGACATGTTGCTTCATGGTGAGCCGGCGATCGATGGTCACTCCCAGGTACTTCACCTGCGGAGACCACGCGATGTCCTGTCCTTGGAGCTGGAGTGGTGGTGGAAGGGGGGACTGGCCTGTGATGAGCGCCTGCGTCTTCCCAACGTTGACGGACAACCGCCACTTGGCGAGCCAGTCGGGCAAGATGTCCAGGGTGCGCTGCAGTTTGACGGCAGCGTGCCGTGCCTGGATCGACGACGCGTAGTAGGCAGCGTCGTCGGCGAAGAGTGCCAGCTGGGCACCCGGCCCGACGGGGATGTCGTCCGTATATTGGGAGTAACAGGCTGGAGACAGGCAGGACCCCTGAGGGACGCCGGCTGCAACGGGGTGTTCCTCGGAGACGGCGTCTTCCACCATCACTCGGAAGCGGCGATTCTTCAGGAAGGAGGCGATGATCTGGACCAGTCTTCTTGGGGCTGGAGACGTCGACAATTTGTACAGCAACCCCTCGTGCCATACTCTGTCAAACGCCTTCTCCATGTCCAGGAGTACTGCGACAGTGTATTCCTTCTTGTTTAAACAAACCGTCATGTCATTCAGTACTCTGGTGAGCTGAAGCGTCGTAGAATGCTCGGGCCTGAAGCCGAACTGTTCTGGGCGCGGCTGGATGTGGGGCAGTAGCTTCGCCAGCAGGAGTTTCTCAAACACCTTTGAGATGGTACTCAGCAGAGTTATCGGCCGATAGCTCTCAGGCAGCTTGGAGTCCTTGCCCGGCTTGGGCAACATGATGACCAAGCCCTCCTTCCATTGGGTTGGGAAGTGGCCCGTGCGCAAGATACCGTTAAACAGGCGCGTAACGGCCGCCACGGTACGTGGCGGCAAATGTAGCAGCGCCATGTTAGGTATGCGGTCTGCGCCCGGGGCTTTCCTGGGCTTAGTACGTCTGAATGCACGCATGATCTGGCCGGGCGTGACGACGGTTGGGTCCTCTTCGGGAGCTATCGGCGAGGCGAAGTACTCTCGCAGGTGTCTCTCGACTGCTGCGACGTGCTCCACTTCATCCGTAGGGTTCGGCTTGAACTGCTTCTCGAGGCGTTCGGCGAAGATCTCCGCACGGTCTTGGGCTCGAAATCTTGGTAGGCCGTCGCTGCCCAGGATTGGTCGGACGGGAGTTGGAGTAGTCGACAAATCCCGGCATAGGCGATGCACGGAGGGGACGTGGTCGCCCATGGACTCGACGTGGCGTTCCCAAGATTCTTCGGCGTGGAGATCAAGTCGGCGCTTCAGCTCTGCCGTCATGGCGTTGAGCCTGGTCTTCATCGTTGGGCAGCGGGTTTGCTGCCACTGCTTCCGGAGAGCGCGCTTATCGCGGATGAGTGCGCGTAGCTCAGCAGGAGGAGGATTGGGCTTCCCCCCGCGAGCTACGGTGTGCGATGATAGGTCGAGCGCGTCTCGGATCTGGGTTGTTAGCAGCGATGCCAGGCGGTCAACGTCTTCCGGCTGGTTGACTGGACATGTGGTCGAAGACTGGTCGAGGGCGGCGGTGAAGGCGCCCCACTGGTAGCGTCGGCGTGATGCTGGCGGAGAGACCCGGGTGGGCAGGTCCGCCAGGACGAGAAGTACTGGCCTGTGGTCCGATGGGAGGTCAGGGAGAACCTCCTGGCTCGGCGGAGTCCGGAGACCTCTGACGACTACGACGTCGATGGTGTCCCAACCGGCCCGCGAATCGAAGTGGGTGGGCTCGTCGGGACCGATGACATCGTAGTTGTGGCTCACGGAGTCGGCAAGGATGGCGCGTCCAGCTGGGCACACCCTGGTGGAGTTCCAGACGTCGATGGTGTCCCAACCGGCCCGCGAATCGAAGTGGGTGGGCTCGTCGGGACCGATGACATCGTAGTTGTGGCTCACGGAGTCGGCAAGGATGGCGCGTCCAGCTGGGCACACCCTGGTGGAGTTCCAGACGGTGTGCTTGGCGTTGAGGTCGCCAGCGACGAGTGTCGGATGCGGCGACTGTAGCAACCCCCGTAGCTCGGCGGTGCGGATTGGTGTACTGGGGGGCTTGTAGGCGGTGTAGAGTCGCAGCACCTGGCCGGCGACCTGGAGGTCGACGCCCAAAGCATACAGGGATGTATACTCCTGGGCGTCAACGAGCTGGTGGACGATCTTCCTGCCGACGATGACTGCCAAGCCTCGAAAGGCCCGGCCGCTGGTGGACTTCTCGTCCTTGCGATAGACGAAGTAGCCGGGCAGCGACAGCTTGTCGCTTCCGGCTAGGAATGTCTCGCTGATGAGCATCACGTCGACGCGGTAGTCCCTCAGGAACACGTGGAGCAGCCGCTTCTTCCCTGTCAGCGACTGCGCGTTCCAGTGGACGACCCTGAGCGGCTCATGCATTGCGGAGCAGAGCGGTGAGTCTGCCCAGGGCAGTGGGGTCGCTGAGGAGGGCGAGCAGGGCTGTGAGGTGCCCCAAGTCCTGCTGCCCTATCGCCGCAGCCGGTGTGGTGGCGCCAGCGGCGGCCGCAGTCTCGCTGGCGGCGAGAGTAGCCGCCGCGGCGCCGGCGGCAGGTGGAGCCGTCGCCTTCTTCTTCTTCTTCCCCCCCCGCTTCGTCTTCTGCCTGGGGGCTCCGTCGTTCGCCTGCGCCATAAGCGAGGCGGGCGCCGTTGGTTCCTGCAGATCGGGACGAGGCAGAGGGGGAGGCTGCACCTTCTTGGGCCCGGGCGCGTTGGTGAGCGCCACAGTGCCGGCCTTCTTGTTCCGCGCCTCCTGGCGGAACACGGGGCACGTCGCATTATTTGCCGTGTGCGGTCCACCGCAGTTGGCGCACGTCGGCGGCTGGTCTTTCGGGCGGGGGCAATCCCGCGCCGAGTGGGGACCGCCGCAACGTACGCACGCTAGGGGGCGGTGGCACATATGCGACGAGTGCCGGAATTGCTGGCACCTGTGGCACTGGGCCGGGCCCTGCTTCGAGCGCCAGGCCTCGATCTTCACCCCCGGCATGTACAAGAGCTCCGTGATCTCGTACACAGCGCCGGGGGCACGGTCGGGATTCTTCTTCAGGCTGGCGAAGAAGATGCAACCGGGGCGCCCCTTGCGCGCCCGGATCTGCTTGCAGTACTCGGCCTCCACACCGAGTTCCGCAAGTGCCGCGACGATCTCTTCCGGCGTGGTGTTTGAAGGCAGCCCGCGGGTCGCCACCTTCTGGGTCTTGTCGGCCGGCAGCGAGTAAGAGAACCACCGAACTCCGTGGTCCTTCTCCAGCCTGCACAGATAGCGCTGTACAAGCCGGTACTCGTCGTCGGCCGTGGGGGTGAAGCGCACACCCTTTTGGTAGGCGCGCGCGCTGGGAGCCCGGCCGAGCTCGCTGGCTATCGCCCTGAAGTGGTCGGCCCAGTTGGGTAGGACCTCCACAATAAGGGGCGGATAGCGCGGCTGGCGGGGCTGCTGTGGCGCAGCGCCTCCCGACGGGGCGGCGGTGGCGGTGGCAATCGCGGCTGCGGTTTGGCCGGCGGCAGTGGCAGGCGGCGTTGGGCGGGCGGGCGGCATTGGGCGGGCGGGCCCTTTCGCGGGTGCGGAGGCGTGCGGATTCGCAGGCGCAGCGGCGGGGCGCGTAGGGCGGGCGGGCACAGTCGCGGCGGTGGGCGGGTTCGCGGGCGCGGCGGCGGGGCGCGTAGGGCGGGCGGGCACTATCGCGGGCGTATTATAGCGCGTGGGGCGGGCGGACACTCGCGACGTGGTCGCCGACGGGGCGGGCGGACGCGCGGTTGGCGGCACCGGGTGCCTCACTGAACGGGGGGGGGGACGCGGTGCTGGGGCGCGGTGCCCCAGACACGGTGGATGCGGTCGCGGCCGCCGCGGCAAACGACACTGTAGGAGAGCACTTATTAGATAAAACACTCGTACCTGTTTGAGTTGAAGCACTCTCATAGTCACTCGCGGCGGCGGACAGTCCAGGGGCGGGGGCGGGTGCCTGAAGCGCGCCCATCCAGGGCGACAGCGACGGCATGTCGAGGCCCGTCTTCCTCGGCGGCGGCTGGTTCGTCGGTGGCGGGGTCGGCGAGTCCGCAAGCTGGACTCGCTTTCCATCTCCTCGGAGACGCAGCTCGTCGCTCGGGCTTTCGCTACGCGGGCGCCTCGTCCCGCGGGTTGGTGGCAGCACCAAAGGCCGCGTTTTTGCCTGCTCCACTAATTGTGCGTCGAGGAGCTCGGCGTCGATACAAGCCGTGGGCTTGCCCGACAGGGCAGCGCGGCTTGCGGCGACGTATGCCTCCATGGCACGAAGTAGGCCCGCCGAAAACAGGTTGGCTTGAGCGGCCCGCTTTAAATATAATTCGTCCAGCTCAAGCTCTGCCCTCGGGGACACAGGACGCCGCACCACGGGCGACCCGTACTCCGTCGACGTGGAGATAGGGAGCAGGCCTTCCAGTGATGCCGATCGCTGCGCGCGGCGCCGACGCGGGGTTTCACCCAGCGGCGGGCTGTTCACATTCACGACATCGTCACTATCACTAGCACAAACTCGCACAATGTCACTGGCACTATAGCCCTGAGAAGGGCTTTTGGGCTCGTCCATAGCGGCGGGCTATGGACGAGCTGGCGTCACAGAAAGGGTTACACACCAGGCACGACCTTAGGCAGAGCCGGCGTCCGTCCCGATGTGATAATCCCCTCCGTGAACACTCGCGGCGCGGGTATCGCGATCGCGGCGCGCACGGGCGCGTGTTACACACGTCCGCTTCGCACGAAGCGGCGGGTGAACTGCAGCGGGACGGCGAAGCGGAGATCCGTGTGCGCGACGGTCGAAACTATGTAATTAGAATTGAGTCTGCTCCCGCCGGACGCCCGCAATTTATTCTGATTGGCGTACCGCGGGCGGCGGTGGGAGCAGCGATGCTATGAGCAGCGAGCGAGCGAGACGGCTTGCGTTTCTCTATCCGTCTCTTTCTATCTATCTTTCGCTCTCTACCTGTCTCTCTTTGCCAAGGAAACACGATTAGCAAATCTTTTATTTACCTATGCTATTAACAGAGTTATTAAAACTTAATGCTAAATTACTTAGAAACTAAATTATGTCGCGAACAGATTTTCTATTCTATTTTTTATTTTAGAACAATTTTAAAGACTGGAGTTAGAAATTTTTAAATAGGCAAATTTTATTATTTTATATAATATTAACAAACAAGCTTTCTATTTTATTATATTCTTGAGTTTTTAGCCATTCAACCAGTTTTATTTTACATTCATAGATATTAAGGGGATAGATATTTAGGATTTTATTCAGATTATTGTACAACATGGGGCCTGTATAACATTGGAATTTTTGTATGTAACTTATTTTAATTCGAATAGTGGGACAGACTTTATGTGTTCGTCTATTTGCGATGGCATCATCATAAATTAATTTTTTGTGTTGATAGATAATTATATTTTTTATGTATAGTTGTCTGACTGTTAGGACGTCGCATTCTGAATAAAGATCGACTGTAGGGTACCTGAAAGGTTTAAATTTAATTACTTTGAGTAAGGCACGTTGTGCTCTTTCTAGGTTTATAAGATGCGTCTTTCGAGCACCGCCCCATGACGAGATACAATAAGTCAAGATAGACTCTGCTAGAGCAGTATACACATTTTTTAGTAGTGTGTAATCCGCTACGTGCCTCAGGTTTTTAAAAAATATATATAAGTCTCCTTGTTCTCTCCGCTAGTAAGTTAATGTGTGGGACCCATGTTAATTTTTCATCTAGGAGCACTCCTAGGTATTTAATTGTTTTGGTTCTATCTAGAAATGTGCAGTTGCATTTATTTTGGTTGTTGTATTGACAGGTGTGTAGTTGAATTTTGAAATTATTTTCAGGTGGTAATGATCGTATTGTATTCCCAAAGAGAATGAATTTCGTTTTGGTAGTGTTTAGCGTTAATAGATTACGGTTAAGCCATTTTGCTATTCTATTTAATCCAGTTTCTGTATTTGATTTTGCTTCATCCCAAGTTCTACCATGAAAAACAATAGATGTATCATCCGCAAAAGTGAATAATCTACCGCTATTTATATCTAAATCGCAAAAATTGTTGATATACAATAAGAAGAGTGTTGGACCCAAGACGCTACCCTGTTGTACTCCATATTCACAACATACAACGTCATTACTGTAGTAATTTGCCAATTTTACCCTTTGTTTCCTATTTTTTAAATAGTCTTTAAATATTTTCAGTGATGTCCCTCTAATACCAAGTTGTTCCATCTTGTTTAGCAAAATAGAGATAGAAACCGTGTCGAAGGCTTTTGCAAGATCCAAAAACACTCCGATACATTTATTTTGTTTGTCAATGTGGGTGGCAACATATTCTGTAAGTTCCAGTACCGCATCTGCTGTAGATCTGCCCGCTCTAAAGCCAAATTGATTGGTAGACAGAATATTTTCTTTTTCAAGGTACGATATTAATCTTTTGTTCAAAATTTTTTCTACTATTTTAGACAGAGCTGGTAATACAGATATGGGGCGGTAATTACCGACACAGTTTCTATCTCCTGTTTTGTAAATTGGATGGATGAGTGATGTCTTGAATACTTCAGGAAATACACCTGTTTCAATGCACGAGTTTGTGATACGGGTCATAACAGGAACTACTATTGCTTTTAGCATTTTCAGAAGCTTTGTAGGGATATCATCCCATCCTGTGGCACTGTTCGAATTTAAGTTCATTAGGATCGCTTCAACTTCCTCTTCGGAGGTTTCTAGCATGGCCATCGAATTTACTGGATTATGGGTACGTTCAGGATCGTCATTAATGTGCAATTTTTGGGCTATAATTTTTTCAGCTAGTTCTTTACCAATATTAGTGAAATAGGTATTGGCTTTGTTGAGAGCGTTTTGTGGTGTAGTTTCCGCTTTGAGTAGGTCTATGGGTCTTTCTTTTTTGTTATTTCTATTTGTTATACTGTCTATTATCTTCCATTTTAGTTTAGGATTTTTAATGTGTTTGTTTAATTGGCTTTTTTCATAATTTCGCTTTAGGCGTTTTAACAAATCATTGCAATAGTTTTTATATCTTGTGTAAGTAATTTGTAAAACAATATTATTAGTTTCTTTTTTACTTTTAATGTGCATTCGATCCCGATTTTTCATATACCTAAGCAGACCAGGAGTTATCCAAGGCTTTATACAGCGTGTTCTTCTAGGTGTTATTATTTTAAGAGAATTATTTAATATTGAAGTATGAATAATATCGACAAAAGCTTTTGCTGTATAATTCGGGTTTTGGGGATTAATAATATCATTGAAGTTTTTTGACAGTAATTCATTCACAATAGCATCGTAGTTAATTTTGTTTATAATGAAATTTTTAGACTGTTTTGTTTTGGCTTTGGTTGCGATTGAGCTTAAGACAGCGCAATGGTCTGTAATAGGCGCATCTATCACAATTGTAGAAGAATCAAAGGTAGCTTTAATCATAAGGTGGTCTATGCAGTTGTGTTCTCTTGTGGGATACGTATGTCCTGGAAGAATGCCATGTGATGCTAATAGATTTAAATAGCCTTCCGAATTTTTGTCTTCATTGTTAGGTTTGATATCTATGTTTAAATCACCAGCTACAATTAGGTTACGATAATTTTTATATTGCGTAAGTAATTTGTCTAGGGAAAGTAGAAAAGTATCGATGCTTCTTTGTGACGGTGATCGGTAGATACCAATCACAACTGTATGGTTTTCAATTACTAATGCTATAGACGTGGCATCATTAAGTGCGACTTCTTCGACTGAGCAATTTAATCCCTGTTTGGTATACATAACTATCCCGTCATTTTGATTGCGATGTTCCCTTGTATAGTGCAAATCATAGCTCAGTAGAGGTGGGAAATTTGCAGCTTTTGAGTTCCATGTTTCCGTTAATATATATATTTCACAGGGAAGGGAAGGGAATTTCCTTTACCTTACCAAGGGGCTCCCTTAAATCCATCTGACACAATGTGTTGAAGATTTGAGCGTAAGATAAGGCTAAGTACAGCCCACGCCAGGTTTCTCAAGTTGAGCGTAAGATAAGGCTAAGTACAGCCCACGCCAGGTTTCTGGAATCTGAATGCCTGCCTGGAGGCATGGGGGATGTAGCAGCGAATAGTTTCCTTCAAGAGATTTGCGTACATGGGCGAGAGAGAGATTGATGACAGCTGACTCAGATGCAAAGAAACCTTGCGCGGGCTTTACCTAATTCAAACTGTAATTAATCGATAGACTTTTAACCTATTAGACACTTTTCTAATAAAGCTAGGTAAATACTTACAGTGATATTCAAACATGTAACCGTAGAGACGAATTCTTCTTTCCATGACCTCCAGCACCATAAAAAGAGCCCCCAGGCCCGGTTGTAGGGATCAACTCTTTGATTACATCGTTCGTCAGAGCTGCCAACGCGTGAACTGTTATCTGTTGGTCTGAAAAATAATAAATTTTACTTGCCTATCTCAGTGCCTATGTAAGTGGGTTTGGCAATATGACGAAGAAGACTGTACCTTACTGACAAAATGGCAACGCGGTATGTCAGTATGTATGTATGTCAGCGGTGCCTTTGAATAGATTTGGGGTTGCGCCTTTGAATCGGATTCTCGATTTTATTTAATTTCATGTCAGCCTATCACTCTGTAAGAAACCTTATCGATTATCGGATTTCATTTTAGCAATATGTAAACAATATGTTACTATACGGGTTACCAATAATATCAAACAGGAACAAAACTTACCAGTGAAAATCGGTATGAGATCTTGTAGCTCCCAACTCTTGAATAATTCAGCTACTTCCTCCATTAGTTGTTGGTTGCAACTTGACTCAGTTGAGATTGGGATATTAACAGAACGCGCAAACAGAAACACGGTCAGACGGATGTAGCTCCTACGTGGAAGTAGGACTGGGACCGGCGGGCAGTCCGGTTGCTGTATGCGCAATCAGTATTGCCAGATTGCGGTCAATCAAAAGCCGCATTTGCCATAAAACATTTGATATATCTAGTGAACAAAGACTAGATGAATGTTTTGTTAATCTTGAAATGTGATTCCTTAATTCAAAGTTACATAAATATGCTCACATTTTTTCCCATAAGAAGGGTAGGCAGAGACTTCCACTTCCAATTGCTACGATTCTTTTATAAGGAACACACATTAAAAGTGTCCAGCCGGGGATCAAGTAAACTTTAGAGTATTGCTAGTTAACTAGTTATTTTTGCAACAAGAGCGTAAACTTGATTATTGAGTCCCGAATGAGAGAAGGATTCTACGTTAGAATCTTGAGTGAGCGAGGGACTCAAAGGCACGGGATGCAAATAACTTTGGTCTCGTGTTGCACATACAACTTTTCAGCACTGCAATGATAACATACCAAATAAGAGGAATAAAAAATACAACATTGAAAAATCAAATAACATTTATTGTAATTTTTCATGATGAGCTCCGATTCATTTACACTACGGAATATTTTTCTAATTGTATTATTTATCAATTTGAATGGCTAGGAGATATAATAAATAAGCCCGATTATTTGGAATTTTACTGTAATCGAGTTAAAAATCAATAGCAGTATCTGTTACATTTGCAAAATCGCAAACAGCAACAGAATATCGAATTATGACTCAATGCCCATTGGCTGTATGCGATTTCGCTTATGTCCGCAGCATTCAAAATTAAAAAGCTACTTTGTCTCACTCAGTGAGCAAATTTCAACTTTGCACACTGTTTACTCGCAGCAAAAGCCGTTCGTGATGCTGACGTGAAAAACATGCTTTTAGGCGTGCTTGATATGAGACGAAAGATGCCTGACAGGCGTCTAGTTGGCTTGGTGTTTAACCCCTGGGTGTCTAGAGGCGTCCAGGGCCGCTATTTTGCGGTAATAGGTTTTTAATTTTATTACCAAGGTTTAAAATCGCGATGCCTCATAACCAGGTCCAGGTGTTGACCAATTAACAAACCTCTATAGCAGCAATACTCTTAAATATACTTGATCCCTAGATACTTTTGGTCTATGTGTATTTGAATCATATAATTAAATACCTACGCACACTTTGGTCAATTTGATTGATTTCCAACAAAAATGTCGGTATTTTAGGAAAGTGAGGGATAGAGCTATCATCACATATAGTATATCACTATTCGTTACTTTCCTTCTATATCGAACTATATTTTTGCTGGAAATTGGAAGCATAAAAGTGTCCAATCAATCTCGATCTCATATAGGTGTATCAAAATGACGATCTTTACCGCGAACCACGGTTGCACGAAACCTTGATATGTCGAAACTTTTAAATGGTAGGCAGGCTATTTTGAATGCTTTTGGGTAGTTTGATAACTGTAATCATGAGCTTAATGAAAAACAACAAAAATGCTGTTAAGTACTTACTTATTATATTAGGTGAATAAAAAAACATTTTTATGTATAATGTAGTGGTCGTTGAAGTAGTAAATAGAGCGACTCAGATATGTAAACGTAACCCTGTCGTAGTGCGATTGAAATTTGCACTTGCCGGTTTGATGTTACCCTAGTCATGATTGTTGAGGACCCGAATAGCCGAGTCGGCAGTGACCCTGCCTACTAAGCCGAGGGTCCTGGGTTCGAGTCTCGGTGGGGCCAAATATTTGTTTGATGAGAACGGATGTTTGTACCCTAGTCATGGTTGTTTATCTATCTTAGTATAATATTTATCTATATAAGTATGTGTATAGTTGTCTAGTACCCAAGATACAGGGAATCCTAGTTTGGGGCTAGATCAATGTGTGTAAATAGTGTCCAAGGTATTATATTATTTATTATTATTATATTCTAAAATCACATGTCAGCGCGTCGATTTTTTCTTGGAGGTTGATGAACCACGATCTTTCCAAAGCTCGTGCTGCCAGCGACGCTCTGGCAGATGTAACGAAGAACGAATTCAAAAAATATATGTATAGCTTTACCAAGGCCCAGTTTGAGTTCTAACTCAGAAACCGAAGAAACCATGAGGGGTATGTCTACAACCAGATAAACGAATTCAAATTATTATTGTGCCTTCTTAGATTTTTCTACTAATTAATTACGTTAGATTTATTTTAAACTCGTTTTTTTTCTAGGGCTGGAACATGATGAGGATGTACTATCGAACCATCTGAATCATTACCCACCATAAGCTTATTTTGCTAAACCCCTTAAATGCAAGTAGGTCGAAATTCGCTTGAAGGTTTATTTCCTTGGTAACGAACTTGTTATCATTTGATTAGACACTGACATTTTGATAGATCTTACAAGTTTGAAAGTTTCAAACGAATTATCAGGCAAAAGGGTCATGATTCAGTTGGTTCGATTGTACCAGGCTGGCAACGAGGTAACAGAACGAAGTGCCACCACAGATATAATTTGAAGGGCTTTGCGGGACCAATTAGTCAGAATAATGTAACAATAAAATGTTGTCCACTGTAAAACGGGATAAATTAAAATTGATTTTTCATACAAATAAATGTTTATTATACTTATAGTAAGTAAGGTACGTATAGTCATCACATAAATATGTAGCTTATAAACCACCACCGAATTCCTCAACCAGCTGATCAACACTTGAAACCTAACCTTTTTCCTCTTTTCTGTGGATTTTTCAACACCACTTCCAGCACTATATAATTAAGCAGTTAAGGCCTCAATCTTTTTATACGAAAAATTCCCTTTGCATTGCTGGTGGGATTAGTCAGATCACCGTGGCTGAAAAAATAAAGCCACATATTAATCAACTGCTACGGTTCGACCGTCCCTAGATGGACGAGAATGGCCGCAGATCGCACGAATAGGCGGTCCAACAGTGGAGACCATCATGCTGATGAAGAAGAGAAAGATAAATCACGATATAGAGATACACTAAATAATTACAGCACATTAGCTACACTTACTGTTCCATATATGTTACTTTGCTACTATTTTAAATTGTCGCGCACTCGTTTTCATGGTGGACTTTCGGGGTTTTTGAAAATCCGGCAATCAAAGTCGCATGTATCACGAACCTAAGCAAGATCAAGATAACTATGTGAATATGCAAGATAGAGACTGTTTGTTTACAAACATGTCAAAATCGCGTATTATTAAAGCCCGTCAAAATAATAAATAGACACCTTTTTAATCGGCAAATACGGTCAAAAATGTGTTTGTGTTTTGGCTGGTTGTTCTTTTTGTACAGCGCTACCAACTTAAATATAAAGAATAACGCAACTCACGGTGAGTAAACGACAATCGAATAGTGATAATCGAATGCGACTCACTCGGACTCACACTCGCAAATACTCGATTGTCACTTTTCACGGTGAATGCTCGATTAACGCGATCGTAAAGTCATTCGATTGGCTCTGTGCAACTCCTAGTCTAGTCTAGTCTAGTCTAGCTTCACCTAAGCTACCGCAGTATTGGCCTTGGTATTATAGCTAATTTATTAACATCATGGAGTGTTCGATTAACTTATCATATAAGAAGCTCTACACTTATATATAATTACGCGAATAAGTCTATTTATTATTACGCCTCAATTTTGAATATTGTGTGCTGAGCGTAGAAGAATTATTCTCTTTTACTAATGTGGTCGAGTAAAATGAGCCTAGTTGTTGGGGGGTCTACACCCTACCTCGTGCGCCATGAATTTAATATCAGGCTTTGCATATTTCAGATTCAGACACCTTATTTTAGTAATTTCCATAATATTTATTCTCGAAAAATATCGATTTAAATAATCATAAGGGTTTTAACAGCTATATTGTTCCGCGAATTTTGGTAATAATTTCTAAGTACCGGGTCAAATGATGAAAATATATTTATTTATGGTGAAACTGTAAAATATTTTGAATGGAAATTTTAGAGAAAAATAAATTTTATTTGTTTTGTAAAATTTAATGACCTGCCTAATTGCAATGCGGAGGCGAATGCAAAATACAGCGAAAAGGGTTTTATGTTTTGTCTCCCATCCTGCGCCCCGGGCCTCCATCCCTTCCCCGTCACCCCTGCACGGGTAAACAAGTCAACTCACACAACTGCATTTTGTGGAGCCGTTGAAATGAAATTTAGAATAGTAAAAAAGTTCATTTCACTTGTAATTTTCATTCAAAATGGACAAAGGCTAAGGATGAACTTAATGATAGTATTTTATAAAAAAAAACACACTATTTATGTGTTCTAAATAATATAGAAAACGCCTTTTCTTATATGCGCCGTTGGTTTTAAACGTGATGTTACGTATTTTCATATCTGCAGTAGTGTCGGCATGTAATACATAAATAAATATCTAACCGATTTAAATGCACAGTAACGAGCATTTTTAGGTTTAACCATGCATTTTTAGGTTTAACGTTTAATTTACAAATCTACCCGAGGCTACATTGTCTTTTGCGTCTATACAATTTGCATGTATTTTTGCATACATTTTGCGTGTATATTTCATCAAATCAATGTCTTCAACAAAAACATATCTCTTATAGTTTCTGATTTCACCTTACTTGCCCTTTCAAATGGTTGACTCTGTATATGTCAATATCAGGCAGTCTGGGAAACGCAATGCATCAGCCCCGGGTTGTCTCGTGTGAGAGTGTCAGCAGCCATAAGAGCCATTGTAGTGAAGTCTACTTCATTTTTTCCTTTCTGAGACCCCACAGATATAAAACCGTGTCGGCAGTAATCTTCGGAATTACGAAATTACTTACAAAATATGTAAAATATAAATGTAGCCCCGTAATGTCCCCACCGAGGGGCACAGGCCTTTACCCGGATATACTCCACAAAGCTGACTCAGTGCGGGTTGATGGAGGGGTTTTACGACCACCGACTACTGCTTAACGTGTTATCCGAAACACTGACCGTGTGATAAACGTACTTAAAATAAATAAATTATCTCATTGGTACACTGTTAGTATTCCTGTAGCCTGAATCTCCAGTGTGAGAAGCAAGCGTGAAACCCATGACCACGGCCATGGAGCTGTTATCTCTTTAAAAAAAGATAAAAAAGGTGAAAAACATAAAAAATATTTATTGTTTGATGAAACATTGGTATTCGTGGGATGGTGTGATAAAAAAGAAAAACGTATCACTATGATCTGCTGTAAGGCGTTCAAACATTCGATAGATTCATACTAAAATTAAAATTACATTATACAAACTACAGATGCATGCACACATAAAAGTAATGGATGCACAATAATTGTTGTCCTCATAACGTCATATCAAGTTTTATTTTTATAAAATGTCCAGGAGAAAATCATTGATAGAGTAGTATGCCTTTCGAATGAGTACTTTTTAAGATTATATTTAAACATATATTGTTATTTGCTCTTAATCTCTCCGGTAGTTTGTTATATACTCTGGTGATCATGCCGAATATACTTTTATCGTAGAATACCGTTTTTCGTGGGTCAGCGATCAGCGTTGCGTTTGCTCTTCATGTAATTAAAGAGTTGCATATTGCACTTCACAAACGTTGTTTCAAATATGTACAATGATGGGACTGTTAATATCTCAAGATTAATGAAATGGCCTCTGTAGCTCTCTGCACTAATCAGTTTACATATAGCGCGTTCACATTTTTCAGAACATTATTCCATAACGTAATAGAGACTCGACAAAGCCATGATATGCCATTAGTACAGAATCTATATTTACTTTTTAAGATAGCATGTAGAGAGCATATGAAAATTGACTCAGTTTACTGCTCAGGACATCAATGTGTGACATGTTGTTGTCAATGTGCAGCCCTAAGAATTTTGTGGTCTTTTCATTTCATCTATTTTGTTTTATTAATTTTTATTATAAGATTATTACTATTTAACTATTCTATTAAATTAATCCAGGAGTTATTAATGTCAGATTCTTATAATATAGAATGGTATTTTATTGCCATAAATTACATGTTTGATGGAGGTGTTACATTACATCAGACTATTATTGAGTATCTTTTTAATACATTTATTTAACTGAATTATTTTTACAATATAAATTACAATTAAAATAAATCAACCGCCGCCGTCAACTGCTTTGTCAAAAACTTAAATATGTAAAATTTCACACACACAAACACACTAAGAAAATAAAGCGCCCCGAACCATATCAGATGCAAAGGTCCCCTTCACGCTGGCGGCGTTTCTGCGCTGCACTGCGAGGGAGATCCTCGGCATGAGATAGGACCCGGAGCGGCGGTCATAGCCACGGTCCCTCAGGCGGCGCCCTATTTCCCTAACGAATGCCTTGCCCTGCACTCCTCAGAGCCCGGTGGTTTCTATGGCAAGCGCGACGAATATATATTGGCCCAAAAGCACAGAGTACATTTGAGTCTTCATCCTCGCTGCCTCTTCCGCTGCGGCCCCCGGGGTGGACACGGTCGATGCCAGGTGGGAGAGGGTGAATGTGGAGACACACGTCGCATCCCAAAGCAATGAGCGCCCCCTCTTCCACGGGATCATGGTCAGGCCATCCGGGCGTTTCCCATCGGTACGACACAGCCCCGCGGGCTCAAATACACAAGGTATATTGGATGTTACAAGAGCCCGCTTGACGATGTCATTGATAGAGGAGTGCCGCGAAAGCCTGCCCGCGTCGAACGCAGTGCAGACCATGCCGACCCCGAGCGTCCACACCCGCAGCACAAACACAGGAATGAAACTGGCAGATGTCACAGCCAAGGCGCAAGCCGACAGCCACGCGCAATGTGCCATTGTCCAGAAATGCTCCTAGTTGAGGAGAAGGCAGGTAAGGCGTGGAGCCAGAGCCCCGACTCTATAGAGGATTCGATGAGGTCCGTTATTTTTTTTAGCCACGAACTTTTGCCAATTCTACAACATTTACTGGTGTATAACGTAATTTTATTATATCTCTACTTATCACAAAAAATAAGAATTACAATGCCGTCGCATTTGATGTTGATTTAAATACATAATATTATTTAAATCAATTAAAGTACATAAATATGTTGCTCTTCTATTGGTCCCCCTTACACTTACTGTTATCCTTTTATTCAATTTGAATCCCTATTCCTAAAAGTAAGCATAAGTAAGTACGTTTTTGTAAGTTTTTTCAGGGATCATTGTCGTGACCTTAATTGTAACATATTTGCAACCATATTGAAGCAATGCATGGCTTAAAATTTGAAGGTGAAGTTCGAAGTTCAGCTGTCCCCACCACAAGGTATGGGGTGTTCACATCCGGAGGAGTAATCTGTGTTTAAATCCTCTTCAACATTACATTCTCCGGAGACCTGGCCTTACAAACGAGAGGTTTTGGGTTTAAATCCCGAACGAGAAAAGAAAGTATTGGTTGTCTAGTTATTTAGATGTTTGTGTTGCCCCGTTTCTGGTTGTCGCCACAGGCTATTGTGGGGCCAGAGGAAGAGTTTGTGGCTGTACAAAGCTAAATAATTGTTTGTGGTTATGTTTTCCTCAGAGTTATTTAATTTATGAGATCTTACATTACAGAGGCGAGGGCAACGAAACGTATTTTGCAGTTTAGAATTTTAGTCACGTACACTGGCTGCCAACGAAGCGATTCCGATACGATACGAGTCCCTATAATACCGCACATAAAGATCCATTTTACAAATCTTTTGACCTAGAAAGATTTTTGAAAGTCATTAATAGCCAATAAATTAATGTAGCGTAAGCTAAGCAGTCACGTTTCAGGAGTTTATCATTATGAAACATTCAATGTAATAGTAGATTATGCACCAAGGGGATAAAGCACTGTTTTATGTCACGGGCGCGATATTGAATCCTTAACGTAACGAAGGCCTTCAGATTTAACTCCCGAGCGAAGCTAGGGTGTTATGTAATTTCCGAGCGAAGCGAGGGAGTTATGACTGAGTGACGCACTGCAGAAATATCTAAGTGTAATTTTAGTAACTCAAAAGCTAACTGAAACTATAACTGATCTTGACAAAACTTAGGTCGTGAAGTTCCAATATGTCTACCGAGTCAAGGTGTTTGTTGAAATAACTTGTGCACCACACCCTCCTCGCCATATTTGAGGAAAGCAAGCAACTCGTTACAAAGAGCCGCCTAAAGCAAAGACATTTTAGTGAGCATGACCATAAACTCTGGTTTCTTGGTAACTGACTTCTCTTCTATGTAAAAACTATTAAATTGAAATGAGTCACCTCAAATAGCACTTTTGTACACTTAATTTTATTAACAAGACTATTAAATTACTTTATTGCATTTGTAAAAGTTACGTTTATTATTGTTATCATTATTATGAAGCTTGGAGCATTGAGGCCATCCATTTTTGTCTTTAACATAGTCATTAATAGTGTAATGGGCTTTCTTTATGGAATTAACCATAATAAATGTTAAAAACCTTTGCATGGGTAATTGATAATTTCCCTCTGGTAACTTATTACAAAAACGTTCATTTATTGGGAACTGTATCCCCATAAATTAACCATTTACCTTCTGCAACTGAAATATAGGGACATTCAGTTTATTTTTATTTTTCAGTTTAGAGCTTTAATGACTTGCTTTATAGATAAGTAAGGTATCCATGATATATAAAGTCAAATTTTCGAGCAGATGTTACGAAAATTTCATTTTATTACCCATCTGTTGCACGTTCTATGAAACTAACTTTATAAATTTCTAGGCATAAACTTGAAGTTCAGGCACATTTGTTCCTGGCAATACACAAAACTCCCCATACTGTGTTTCCTAAACTAGCAAAAGCGACGTGTCGTAAATTAGAGGCGCTGTCCTAATGGTGAAGATTACGCAAAACTGTATTGAAAGAGAGACAAAGTGAGCATTCGTCTGAGCTTCTTACTTACTCTACTTCATATCTTTTTATATTATCTACAAACTTTAGTGCTATGTGGAACTAATTTGACGGTTTGATTTCACATAGAGTAAGGTCGCACGACGATGGTCGTACAACTGGGTAAAGTTGCAGGTGTACAGAACACGGGATAAGCCGGAAGTGACGTCACGCGTGATTTTTCTCGTCACTGTTTGGTCCAGCTACTACTTTACCCAGACATACCACCATTGTTGTGCGACCGATTTTTCCTCTTCCCTGCACCAGAAGCAGCCCCTTGCGACTCGTGTATATCGCGCATTTTATGGCGACAAATTTTGTAACGGGCAGGGACGGCTAACTCGAAATGATCGGATAGCATCTCCTTTCATTAACTTTACACTATTTTGTGAATTTGTGTGCTTGCTACTCGTAACGTACGATTGTTTGTTCACGCTTCGACAGAATTAGCAAAACCGAAAAAAATAGGTTGGGTATATTCAATTTTCATTGTTTTGTTTTAAAAAAAGACAATATTTTTTTCGGTTCCTATATTTAACGGATCGTCCTGCCGATGTGGATACATAATTTGGGTCTGTTTGTTGCAGGTGTCACAAAGTTCTCCGCCTTACTACCCAACGGCGAGGAAATCATATCTGTGAACCAGGTAAATAGGATATAAGTATCAAATGTAAAACTTTTTTGAACAGGAACGGGTTGGGTATCAAATAGTAATTTATGTGACTGCTACGTAATGGTGGGCATGAATACCCGAGATAATAATATCACTCGAGAGTTTTAATGCCTAATTATGCACAGTTACATACACTAGTTTATTTACATACATATCATAAGCTCTCTTTGATGTGTTCAGGAACCGCGTGTTCGACCGGCATTGTGGCATTGATCATCATTGATCAGTTGTTTAGCTTGTTCGGTTGTACCAACATCACAGACAAGGGCGTGACGCAGGTGCGCGACGGGGCGTTCGACATTTGAATGTCATAATTTGACAAATGTTTGTACATTATAGTCATAATGTATCAATATTCAGATAAGAAATGAGATTTTACCAAGAAGTTTATCATTATGCTGGTCGTAACGTGTAGTTTTCGGACGCAGTAAAGAGGGTTAATGATAGGTGTGTAGATACATAATATTATATTACAAGTTACTCGATACACCAGTTTCTGATGTCTTTCTTGATCTCGTGAGTCGACACAACATGGCCGAAACGCGACTGAAGTTAATTAAAATCTGATGTTTCGTAACTGATCCGAAGTTATGCGGCAGAATTTCATGATCCTGAATTCACATAGCATTGCAGGCGAAGTCACGCACTTAGGTCACGTTTTCAGCTTGATGTGTCGACACACTTAATTAGCGGTTCCCGTCGTCCAACCCCTCTGTAATATGGGGCCTGGACATCCCTAACCACCTGTGGCCTATAACATAAAACTAACAGAATTATGTTTTTTTCCACAATTTATGTTGATTTTGCACGGGATTCCGGCTTGAAATCCAATATCAATCGAGGAAAGATGTGACGTAGGTCTGAGAGAATAGCCAGGGTTCTCGTAACCAAAGAAATGTTGAAATCAATGGTCGTAATAATCACAAGACAGCCGCCCAGAGAATGATTCCTATAAATTTGGAATAAGCAGCTACCATAAGAATAGCATGTCCTTCCAAGGGGTATATATCTTTTGAACTGGCAACTGGCATGAAAAAAAAAACGATGACGAATTTTGAACTACTTTATTTTCTTTTTTATGCGCTGTCAGAAAATTAACCATTATTGTGATTGGTTACAAGGTAAATTAACTAAAACTGGCACGTTCACAGCACTCACAGTAATGCAATTTCACTACACAGTATGTTTAAAAATGAATGATTTTATCCTAACCTCGAAATAAGCAAACAATCACAATAACGCATGTTGATTGACACTTGACACGAATGCAAAAAAGATCACTCTATATTTATAAGCAGTAACAAAAGCAAAACAATATTTGTCTCCTTCATACTCATAAGTTTGAACACTCGCGAGAAAGACAGACAGACTATTCTTTATGCCAACAAACTCAAAACTCAAAACTCAAAACGTTTATTCTGTAAATAGGCCACAAGGGCACTTTCACATGTCATTTCATTTCATTTTTTACAGAACATTTGGTATTATTATCATATTATCAGAAAAAAAAAAAAAAAAGTACTTAATTATTGTTTCTGAGAGATGTAAAGAGTCTCATGTCATAATAAAATAATTAAAATAACAGAGATGTATAGTCTCTTTAGTCAATAATACAATGATAATAGGAGATGTAAATGGTCCCCACAGTCAAGAGTTGTATAATTAAATTAATCTTTGGAGGTGTAAAAGGCCTCCAAGTGTCCAGTAAAAGAAACTCTGGCAGTGAGGATGCTCACAATTAATTAGAACAATTCAGTCCCAAGCATTTTTATCGTCTATGTACTCTTTAATACTGTAGTAAGCTTTAGAAATAAGCCTTTGCTTGATGTATTTCTTGAACTTATTAATTGATAGATCTGTCAAAGTGCTTGGGAGTTTATTGTAAAATCTTACACAATTACCCTTGAACGAGTTTTTTATTTTATGGAGCCGAGTAGTGGGCACTGCAAGTTTGTCCTTGTTGCAACAATGCTTTACTTTAAAACTTTGCAATAAACAGTGCACGTCACGCCGCGCGCTTGTTCACCGACACTACTCAAGCGCAACGTGTATTGTATTGTATTTATTTTATATTGGGCGCCTATAAATCCAGTGGGTTTCCCAGACACCAAGGAATTTAGATAACAGCCATGAATACGATGATGAATATGAATACAGATGTAGGTGCAGATCACTTCAATTACTTAACATATCACAATAATAAAAACTTAATCCTAAAAACATTTCAATCATCTGAGACAAGTTAACTACTCGCCACTCGCGCGACGCACTGCTCATCGTGCGAGACAGCAGTAGCAGAGCTACAGGTTAAGGCCCAAGATCACACAAAACCACGGAAGAGAGCTTTGGCAAAAAAAAAAAAAACAATAAATTCATAGGTCTCAAAAAATTATATGTTATTCACAAAGAGATAATCTAGTTTAAATACTATGTCGTTACGCGATGGGATTAATTTGCCTCGATCGTAAAGACTATATTCAGGATTTTTTACGATCGAGGCAAATTAATCCCATCGCGTTACGATTTAAACTAGATTATCTCTTTGTGAATAACATATATTTTTTGAGACCTATGAATTTACTGAAAATAATTTTATTGATTTTTTGCCAATGCGCTCTTCAGTGGTTTTGTGTGATCTTAGGCCTTAATCCGGAGTTGTAGCCTTGCGTGTATTATTTTTTTGAACTTGCCAGCTTTAGTTAACCGATCCATGTACTTTGTTGACACCTTATACATTGTATGCCTGTGAAGTTGTATGTTATAGGCCCCTGAACGACGACAAGCTAAACGGACAATTAATGTCACTGTCTTATCACGGTCACTGCTTTTGAAATGAGAGCGCCAGTTTGCCATTTAAGTGGCAATTTATTTGAGAAGCTGTCTGTGAATCCGGCTACCTTAGTGTTATGCTATGCCACGAGTGTTATTCTTAAATGCTATGCCACGAGTATTATTCATAAATGCGGCAGTGTACCTACAAAACGTTAAAAACAGTGCAAACGTAATTTTGAGACTGTGATGCGCAACTTCCAACTCAATGATGAATGAAGTCATACTGGTTCTGTCAGTTAACAGAGCACGAGATTTTATTTAAACTATGCCACGAGTTTTTATTTATACTATGCCACGAGTTTTTATTTACACTATGCCACAAGTTTTTATTTATGCTATGCCACGAGTTTTTATTTATACTATGCCATGAGTTTTTATTTATACTATGCCACGCTGGTTCTGGCAGAATTACCAGCGTTGCAGTTATCTGCAACAAATGCTGAGCCAGGGCATATTCACTGTGGAATATGCATATGTATAGTTTCTTTCTATCTTTTATATCTTAATTTTTATTAGAATCTGTATTGCTTGTATTTGTGTGTATTCTTACAGTGAATAAATGGATTATCTATCTATCATCTATCTATCCACGAGATTTTATTTATAGTTTGACAAGAGTTTTTATTTATACTATGCCACGAGTTTTTATTTATACTATGCCACGATTTTTTGTCCATACTATGCCACGAGTTTTTATTTATACTATGCCACGAGTTTTTATTTATACTATGCCACGAGTTTATATTTATACTGTGCCACGAGTCTTTATATATACTATGCCACGAGTTTTAGGGTCCGCCAAACGTTCAGAAGTTGATTGTGTATCCGGTCTCTATCGCAATACTTACATTTGATAACAACCAATCACATCGCAAGATAAGACAGCTAAATAATCGTGATCTGATAGTGGCTCTGCCTACCATGCGAAAGGTCCCGGGTTCGATCCCCGGCTGGGGATGAAGAAAAAAAAACCCCAGGTCTTGGATGTTTATGTGTGTGTAACGTCACTGTTTCTGGTTTACACGACACGGTATCCTAGTGTGGGCCCAGCAGCAATGTCAGTGTGTCTGCCTTTATATAAATGTTTATGTACAAAAAAGGTCAATTTTTCAATTTGACTGGCATGGCGACTTACATGATAAATATATAATAAGGTCGGGTCTAATTGTCTTAGGAATTTTGTGCACTCTCTTGGTCCACTAAAGATATGAATGCACAATCACATTATTATTATTATTATTAATCTTAAGAGCCCAACGTTTCCCACTGCTGGGCAAAGGTTTCTCTCCTCTTTTCCACTCTTTGCTGTCCTGCGGTTACCCGCCAATTTGTATCCCAGAGACCCAACTCATTACTCCATCTTTTTCTGGGCCGGCCACGCTTTCTCTTTCTTTCTCAAAAATCACCTAAGAATAAAAAAAAAGGATTAATGTATCTGGAATAAATGGGGAGGAAACAAACATAGTGCCATTACTACACTTAAGCTGGGATGCACTATTGCCAATTTAGGTCAATGTTTGATCGACACTCAAAGAGTTCATCTTGTTAAGGATATTACCTTGATATTTCTTAGACCGTGTTCTTGGCAAACAAACAAACTGCCGAACCACTGCCAAGTCTCTCTCGAAAATTCTATGCAGTTTCTAAGTAGTGTCATAATTATGTGATGATTATAGTGATTATATCACTCTTCATTATTGGGTAATATCGAAGGGTCAGGCTTCGAAAGAGATAGATTAGAAGCTCTGTTCAAACTTAACCTTTATTTATTATTTTTTCGAGGACATTGACCTTGCAAATCAGCTTGGTAATAGAATCCAAAACCACTGTATAAATTCCGACATCATATCGTGTCGGTGGGACCTCAGAGATTAATGTAGAGTTTTACAGTTTGACAGTTTTTTTAACTAACCTTGGAGACGTTTATCCAGTAACTCATACTCTATTTAGCGTGATAGGGGGCGAACCTATCGCCACGCCGGGTAGAATGTTCGTACATCTCATTTGCAAGTGGTATTCGAAGCCGCATCTCCTGTGCGAGGCAGGCAGTGTTACCACTAACGAAAGCACCCATAACGAATACTTACCTCTCACTTGAATTAGTTTCCTAACCTATTTGTTTCTCCCCCAGTCCTTCGTATGGCATTTCACGAGCCCAGTCGGCAGCGGCGAGGTCCTCACCGTCCAGCTGGTCTCGCGAGCTCGATGGGGCACCATACGCACGCTGGGGGTCTACCGTCTGGGGCTGCAGCTGGTGGTGGCTGAAGGTCAACTGATGGTCACTGACTCCCTGGTCGATGAGAGGAACAGGGCTGTGCCGGTAAGTAGATAGATTTCTCTAAAGTCCCAGCCTAGCCTGGCTAGTGGGGAGCGCCGCCGCTATAGCAATTTTAACCCATGGTATACGTCGTGCCACATGTTATGAGCTGTGGCCTTGAATGCGCAATATTCACTTTTCAATACCTGTACATATGCGCGTCCAACGTCGTTCAGCGCTCTTAATTCGTAGCGCGAGGTATATGAGGTGAGAGCGTTCGCGCACTAGATGCTCACAATTAAAAATGTAACAAAAAATGCAACCAAAGTGGCTATCCCGAAGAATCGAACTTTGCTGAAAACGAAAAAGTATTCTGCAGTGAAAATATAGAACGGATTCATGTTTGGAAAATAAACAATCACTAACATTTAATTTGAAAAAAAGAACACACCAAATAAAACAATTGACACAAAAATTACAAAATAATTTGAACATATTGACATCTCACAATAAATCAAAAATGAATTGGCAAATAATAAATAATTCACTAGAAAACAATCATCCAAAAAAGGATACATTAATAAAATCAATAACCTCAGGAAATACGAATTCTGTAGCGCAGTGGTTGTGGCTCACCATACCATGCGAGAGTTCCCGGGTTCGATCTCCGGCTGTGGCCAAATAAAAAGAAAAGCCCAGGTCTTGGATGTTTATATGTGTGTGACGTCGCTCGCTTAAAACTTCCAAAACCAAACCATCGTTCAAAAAGGAAGATAAGGAGAACATGAACTACTACAGACCGATTGCTTTTATGCCATCTTTTCGAAGGTCTTTGAGAAAGTTATCTATACTCAACTCTTTAGGTACCTTGAAAATAGTCAAATTCTCGCCCCAGTACAAAAGGGGTTTAGGAAAAATCAAATAATACTCATGTCCAAATATGACTTTATAAGGCATCTACAAACTTGGTGAACAGAGTACCAGTCTCGGCAATGTATATGGACCTAACCAAGGTTATTGATTTTGTTGACCACCCTACTCTTCTTAAGAATAGAATAGAATCAAACGGAGGGAGAGGAAACGTTTTAGCACTTATACACTGAACTAATCTTCCCTAATACTAAAGAATATATTAAATACTGCTCGAAACAATTGATTGTATCCTATTTTGTACCACAAGGGAGTGTATTAGGCCCGCTATTTTTCCTTTTAAGTATATATTAACGACCTATTTAAAATAACTACACATTCAATTTTTCTATTTGCTAATGAAAGCACCGTTTTTTTTTACCGTTCAGCGCACTATACATGATACTTTGGATACTATGTAATAATTAGGCACCTACTTAATGTTAAATTATGCTTGCTTGATTATGTTATGACGTTCATTAAGTCTCAATTTTTGTGCTATTTTGAATAAAAATCTTTGAACTTGAACTCGAACAAACAATAGAGGAAAGAACAGTAAACAAATTTCTAGGTCTGCAAACCGACAATAATCTAACACGGAAAGAGCAAGCTAACAGTGTACTATGCGACCAATACAACTAGGCGCCTGGCAGCTAAGCGTTCATTGGAACAACGGAGGGAACACCGGATTGGTAATTCATACCTCACCATAGTACACACTTAGTACATGCTAATGACTTGTAGGTACGTACTGTTAGGAGGCCTGTGGTGCCTGTCTTTTAAAAAAACTTTAAAGTTCACCTAACTATTCTTTATTCCCCTTTTGGGAATTTACACACAAACTAGACTATGACTTCAAGCGGAGGCGACCGCTCCTTGCGAATGAACCAATCTAACTGAAAAATATTATACAAGTAAATGGCAGGTTACCAAATGGCTGACTCTGCAAAAGAAACTACGGAAAAATACGTTACATGGTGATCTGTTAGTTTAGCTTCTATTACATAGAAAATAGGGTTTTAACATCTACCCCATTTTAACGAAGCTTCATCCCTTAAAATGAAGCGAAGTATATAAATAATAACAATAACAATGACTAAAAGAGAAATTAGCAGATTACCGATTTCATTTAAAAAATTCACTACATTTTTATCAATTACAAGGTTAAATATAATTCATAGCATAGAAAAGTACATTCTCTTAATTACACAGACTAAAGGTTTAGTTTCTTAATAATAATAATAATCCTTTATTGCACAGAAAACACATTGGAAATTATAACATGAACAAAATGCAAAGGTGAGCTTATTTCTAAAAAGAAAGTTCTTTCTTCTGGATGCGTGTCTACACTCGGCTTTATTGTATCTTGTATGAGAAGCGTAGAGATATGGTAGTTAGTGGTAAGTATGTAAAGATTTCATGGATCTCTTCTCAACTTCAGACGAGGAGATATCAGACATAGAGACTATAGAGATAGTAATATTGGCTTTATGTTTTACCAGCTTTTTGTTATGACATTGGTTGAAAATCTGTATACAGCATCCAGAATTTGGTTTAGTGCTACGGTATTTATAACATTTATAAAGTTTGTATCCGACAAATAAGAAGATAATAAGAACCAATAATTTAAATATAAGTAAACGCTGAGTAATAGTGGGCATATCTTATGAAATGTGATTCCGACTAGTTTAGTTATTTCGTTTTCCAAATTATTTAGTTAGTGAGACGTATATTTCAAGGACTCTAAGTTAATTTTGATCATATTGATAGGTGTTAAATGAGGTAAGATTTTGTTAAACACTTCTTTCTTACAGCAGTTATCTTGCGTGATGTCGAAAGTTATATTTAGGAGACTTTATCACGTTAGTATAAGAGTTAGTTGGCTTAAGTTGGATTGTCCTTCAAAATCCGATAATTCTTCTGTTAGTTTAACAATACCAGTTCCAATGATAGAGTAGTCAACAATGTCGTCATGACATTTTATGATGAGTTTGCTAGGAGCTGACTGTACATAAATCCATCTATTATAACTAAGCTTTTGCCAGATATCAATCTGGCCTACAAGTAGTTTTGAATAACATTGAAGAGGTAATGATAATGTCACCTCTGTAAGGAGCTTTGATTCAGTTAGAATTGCCTAAACTAGAAAATATTGAAACAAGTTTACATATACAATAGTTTCTAATAACAACTTTACATTTGTCTAGATTATTAAACATAGCATAATACATTCTGTTATCACTAAGTCCAATTTAGCTATCAGAAGGTTGAATGAGTCCAAAAGTACGGGTAACATGAGATTCATCATGGTGGAGTAGATAGAGGTATGTTTCTATATACCATGACTGTTTCTGATGTTATCAGCGGGACTTGCAATAGGATCTAAGTTTAGACGTGTCAATCAGGATGTGGATATTGTTAACGCTAAGAGCGACTGGAAAGTCTAGACGTTTATCTAGTTGGTTACTATGCGTTGATAATTCATTGTATTTAAGGGAGATTTAAGGGGCTTATCATACTGGGATGTAATACATTAATCTTAGAAAATTAAAGAGCGTTTTACGCAGTATCTAATAGATTAGATACAAAAAGTCGAGAACTTTATATAATATTAAGTAAACTATTTATAAAATAGAAAAAATCGTTATCTATTTTGGTAATTTGAGATAAGATCCCATTCATGTTGTCGATTTGGGAGTTAATTTTAATTTCATTTCGTTTAAGTTTGTTAAAGGTAGAATTTAAAATATTTATGGTTGAGTTTACAACATAAATGTTATCCTTCATCATGTGAAATAGTTCTTTTTCGTTTTTCTTACATAATTCGATAGCAGAATTGTATTTTCTGGCATCATCAGCGTCCAGAGTTCCGAAGAAAATTTTCAGGTTTTCCCCGCCAAATTTATGAAATCGCTTGACCTTATTTTGGGGATGATTCAAAATTAGGTGAGAATTATCACAGGGCAAAGGGCCCCAACCTTTAAAATTTCTGTTGGTTGTTTGAATAGGTCTGATGTGAAACAGGTGCCTAAATTCGTTAGGATGTGCTTCGGAAATCAGAAAACGGATATGAAGTGCACTAGGTTACGTGATATCTCTTCACCTACCATAAGGTAGGCACTTGAGAATTTTGTGAGGTCATCATGCAGTGTCAAGATGAACTTGAAGTTTTGGAAGCCGGCGTCAGATAAGGAACTTATGACGTCATGAGCTTACCTTTCAAACGGTCTAGTGGAAGTGGATGTTATTTCCATAGGGGCCTTATTTGATATCCTTAATGATTTTGTTAATTTGGCATAACTTACATTTTTTTACATAGTCTTCGATATCAGACCGCATATTTTTTCAGTAGTAGGCGGCTTTGATTCTGTTGTACATCGTTTCCAACCGGGGTGACCAGCGATAGTAGAATCGTGGTTTTTCTTTTTGAGAATTATGGAAACTTCGACAGGTGTTGGATATATAATTTTATTTTTATAGGTATGTAAATGTTTGTGTTGTGGAAAATGTGGGAGATCATTTTATAGACTTTTGTGTAAGCTAACTAAGAGAAGGGGTCAGAAAAATCTGGTAATGGGAGGTCAGTGGTCTCAACGTTGACTTCCAAAATTTGGGTTCTAAGTTTCAATAGCAAATTATATATATCCTTGAATTTTGTTTCTTCATAGTGGTGGATAATAGTGAATAGAAAGTAGTACATTTTACTATTAATATTCACGCTTTTTATCGTAAATGGTTCGCGTTCGGAATCCATAATTGAGTTGAGACATTAGCTCTTCGCAATGAGGCATAGAGTAGTCAATGTTTAATGAGACGGGACACGCGATTGATTTTAGCTTAGATAGGTTTAGAGCTTCGGTATGCTCTTCCATCACAGTATTTGGATTAGGGATTTTATTTGTGGATTGTTGCTTGAAGTACCTTTCATAGGGAGAGTTCAGTAAAGTTCGAGAATCAATGACATTTACAAGACAACGTGATAACGCGTCAGCGTTATAATTAAGACGACCTTGTTTATAAGCTATTTCATAGTCATATTCTTCTAGTTTAAGGCGCCAGCGAATTAGTCAGCTGCCAGGATTCTTAACGTTGAATAGCCAAACTGAGGGCCGGTGGTCCGTTACGATTTTAAATTAAAGGAGTAAGTTAACGGCAATTCAATTTAACAAGTCTTTCAAGTCTCAGACAAAAATTGTGGGAGCTCTGTGTAAATTAAGGCAAATATAAAAACAGTAACATGTAAGCCCCATTACATAAAATTAAAAATTCTTTCATTACCTGGTAATTCGTACATTTTTGGACCAGTTTTCGTAAATAACGTCAAAAAAAATCTATCTATATTTAGGAAACTACGTAGCAACCGATATACTTTAGTAGCAACCGATATACCGTCAAACTAGGCGTGGCAAACTGTACGAGAATATTTTGAATGGCGTAGATTATCTATAATGCCCTTCGTCAGGACTCAATAAGAGGTTTTGACATTTAAAAAAACATTTAAGACCACATTGCATAAACTCTTAATCGACAAGGCACACTTTACTGTCACAGAATTTCTCACAGAAAGTAAAAAGTTAAAAAGATGTATAACACTATCTAATCTGTATTAATTTTATCTTATAATTTGGACACTAACATTGATACAACTTTGATTTCGATTGGCGTTGTTATATTATTTAAATTAAACTGATATTTAGCAACTTTCTCTGAATAAGAACTTTCTATTCTTTATAATTAACTTTTATTTGTAACAAGCCTTTTTTCCCGCGGCTTCGTGCGCGTTGTACTTTAGATTGAGTCCAAAATAATTAAATCATTTTGTTAGTAACTCTAAAATCAATATTTTCACTGGTCGTGACATGATACGAACACTGTACTGATAAATGCCTGTTCCTTTTCGTGCCGTAAGTAATAAGGTATTTAATATGGTATTTTTATAAATCTCCGTTATTATAGACTTATCTTTTATTTATTATTGAAAAAAAAATGCACATCCTATTAGGATCAAAGCAGTTAAGCTACTCTAAAAGTATATAAAACCGCTAAATAACCTAAATTTGCAAATAAATACTTATTTTTAAAATTCTAATTCCTTAGTCCATATCATACCATAGCAGCTTCGCGATGTTACGAAAGTGTATGAATTGAACCGCGCGGCGGCGGGATAATTTCGTCTAAGAAATACTTATTTACACAGGCGACTTGAGGCAAGTTGGCATGCAAAGCCAACTACATGGGTAGTTGACTGGGTAATCAAATAAAAACACGTCGGTGCTATCTATTATCCTTTGCTGAAATATTAACGGGTTCAACATTACCAAATGAGAGTATCGTCCTGACTCATAAGATCCTTTACACACGACGGGTTCTGAGCGCGCGGACAACGCTCTCTGAACACGCAAGGCGGTCGTCATATTACGTTACCTTTGCACACGATCTTGGCGTTTGTATCACGACGAATCTCCGCGCGTTGCAGAGGGTATAGGCAGATTATAATAGTTTGTCTCGATATAATCAGATAATACGGTCCGATAACGCGCACAGAATACGCATATCAAATTTGCGCGACTTTCGGGCGGGAAAAATACACCGTGTGCAATACAAGTCCGTAAACGATGACAGAAAATTTAAATACGCTAGCAACCATATTTCTTCCAAATTCCAAATTCCAAATTCGAAATGTTTTTATTACTGTAAAGTCCATTTCAATAGCATTTCATAATAATGTAAACAAGCCAATTTACACATGATTACGCCGTAACTACTTACATTTGAATATCAATCCTGAACACATTCACATACCAAGGAATCATTTATTGATCTTACATCATTTCGACACCAAGTAACTCCCCTAAGACAGTTATTTTCTTGCAAAATTATCGGACGACGAATATTTCAATAGTTTGTAAAAAGTCATATTATTTTTTTACTCATCAAAGCGCATCAAAGTCTTATTGTCTTTGGAAAGTTAGTGTGGTTCATTCTTTTGAATCGATCCGATTCGATCGATCAATCGGTTTGATTGATTGATTTGTTGAATGTTGTTGTTGAATTGTTGATGAAAAGAATAATGAAGAACTTAAAGGAGATCTAGCTACCGAAGGAGGAGGTGAACCTAAAAAAGTGAAAAGAGAAAATATATATTTAAAAAAAAATGTTGGAAAAGTATAGAACAAAATATGTCGATGATCTCGCCGCATCTAAAGGAGTAACTGTGTTGCGCCTTCCTCCATATCACTGTGAGTTGAATCCAATAGAACTGATTTGGGCACAGGTCAAGTCTTACGTAGGAAGAAATAATAAATCTTTTAAAATGGCAGTAATAAAAAATTTGCTAAAGAAGGATTGGCGAGAGTCAGAGCAGACCAATGGGCAAAATGCGTCGGTCACGTTCAAAACGAAGAGGAAAGGATGAAAAAATTAGACGGCCTTATGGATGTGGCTAGCGACGCTGTAACTCAGCCTTTTATTATAAATGTGACCGATGATGACACATCAAGTGATGATGAATCTGTCACAAGCGAATGACGCGCGTCAGGTTGGGATGTTTCTCTATCTTCGGTTATTTTCTATTCTACTAAATTTTCTAAAACAATTTAATTAAGTTTTTTAGTATGATGCTAGAGCTCGTTTAAGCTGAAATTACGCGCCCCACTCCTTGGTTTTGTACTACCTACTAATAGAAAAAAATCGATCGAAAATCGACAGCGAACTATATCTCTTTGATTAATGCCTTTGACATCAATGTAGGTACAACACTCAAATCTCGCTCAATCGTAGACAACTGTCAACTGACATCATTCTGTTTACATTATTATGAAATGCTATTGAAATGGAGTATAGATATTTACATATACTTAGCAATCGTCATTTTTTGCCTCTTCTCTACATTGGACCACTGTGGGAGAAGGAGGGCGTAGAAACTCCCACAGATTGATTTTTAGATCTCTTTTTGAAAATTGCTTATGCTTAACTAATACAAAATATAATATTTAGTCATGATCATAATTAATAAGCAGGAATAAATAATTACAAAATTATTAACAGCAAGGTCTGTGTTGAGCCAGATTAACCCCATACAGACCCATCATTTAAGTAATCTTGAACATTGTAATATCCCTTTTTCGACAAAGTCACTTTAACATGGATTTTATATTGCTCAAATGGCAATTTCAAGATCTCCAGAGGTATCTTATTATAGTAGAGAATGCATTGACCCTTGAAAGAATTGCTAACCTTCGCGAGTCTAAACCGGGGCGCAAGTAGTCTGTGATTATTTCTTAGGTTAACATTACAGCCATCGCTAAGTTTGGGAAATTTTGTAAGGTTCTTGCGTACATTCATTATATTTTAGAAAATAAATTGACTAGCTACAGTTAGTATGTCAATTTCTTTAAAAAGCTGTCTTAAGGAGTCTGTGCGTTTTAAATTATAAATTGCTCGAATAGCTCTTTTCTGTAAAATAAAAATAGTTTGAATATCCGCTGCTTTCCCCCAAAACAAGATACCATAGGACATGACACTATGAAAGTAACTAAAATATACTAGCCTAGATGTAGCCACATCCGTGTTTTGTCTGATGTTCCTAACAGCGAAAGCCGCAGAACTTAATTTACCGGCCAATTTTTCTATGTGGGGTCCCCACTGCAATTTGTTATCAATGGTTATTCCAAGAAACTTCGTGTCATTTACTAATTCTAACGTATTGCTGACTAACACTAAACTGGTCCCAACTTGCCTGACATTTGGAAGTGAGAATTTGATACATTTGGTTTTACCAGCATTTAACAATAAATTGTTAACTGTGAACAAATTCAAGGTTAAAGATAATACTCTATTGAAATCATCAAAATCTTCTTTTTGTCTTTCAATTTTGAAGACCAGTGAAGTATCATCAGCAAACAACACTATGTTAGTCAATTTCTCCACTATAAAAGGCAGATCGTTAATATATACCAGGAATAAGAAAGGGCCTAATATGGAACCTTGTGGAACGCCAATTTTACATCCGATCCATCAGATTTAACGCCGTTGACTTCTGCCTTTTGAATTATATTGCTTAGGTATGATCTTAGTAGATACAACGCTTTATTTATAACTCCGTAATGATTTAATTTCATTAGTTACGTGTCATGATCAACACAATCAGATGCCTTCTACAGATCGCAAAAAACACCGATAGCATCCTGGGCGGCTTCCCATGCAGAATAAATATGAGATATAAGGGTAATACCTGCATGCGTAGTCGATTTACCCCTAGTGAAACCGTATTGCTTGGCATGTAGTTGTTTTGTACGGTTGAAGTGTGAGAGCATTTGATTGAGTATAATCTTTTCAAAAATTTTACTTAGTGCTGGAAGAACCGATATTGGTCTGAAATTTGACGGATCACCCTTGTCTCCAGACTTGAACAGAGGTATAAGTTTACTGTGTTTCATGAGGTCTGGGAAAGCTCCATCATCAACACATTTATTAAATATATAAGCTAGGTGTGGGGCTATAATAAGTATTATTGAACAAATGACTTTGACTGACATACCCCACAGGTCTTCAGTATATTTTAAGTTTAGTAATCTATACGTTTTGACAATATCCTGGCGACATACATGATAAAATTTAAAATCTACATTACTGATGCTAGTGCTGTTTTTTAACAAAATCTCTGTTTCATATGGAGATGAATTTAGACGCTCTGTTGTGAGTGAGGGTGCATTGGTGAAGAATATTTCAAAAGCTCGAGCTACCTCAGCATTGGATTTAACAACATAATCACCTATCTTTAAGCAGAAGTCATTATCCCTTGGTATAACTTTGCCAGTTTCACGGTTTTTGATTTGCCAAACCGTTTTCATTCTATTATTTGAATTTTGTATTTTTTTATTTATGTGTAAATTTTTTGCAGTTCTACAAACCAACTTGAAAGTTTTGGAATATTTTTTAACATAGTCATGAAATTTTATATCAAAGTTATAGGTTTTTTCATAATTTCATAATTTCTTTATTGCACACAACTAATATATGGACAACAAGACTTACATAAAAATAGTGTACAAAGGCGAGCTTATCTCTAATAAGAGATCTCTTCCAGCAAACCAGTTTTTTGTTCATAAAGATCATACAAGATAGCTCTACTTTCACGAATTCCAAATGTTGCCCAGTCATTAAATTTAGATTTACCGTTGTTGGCACTGACTTTCTTTACTTTAAAACTGTATTGAATTCTGTTTGAATAATGTTGATGAAGTCAGAATAGATTTTGTTCGGGTTCTGTTCATCAAAATCCGGTACTGGCAAACCCATATCTAAGTTTTTCATATACATCTCTAGTCTATGGGAAGTAATAGGCCTATAAAATGATGGATCAGTCTTATTTTTACTAGTAATTTGGAATGAAACTGTTTGACCACTGTGATCGGATGGTAAACAGTTAATTACATTTTTACTTATGAATGCACAGTCACAAAAAACGTTATCTGAGTAAGTTTGGCTGGTAAGTGTAATTCTAGTCGGCTCTAAAAATACATGACATAAATTAAATGATTTGAACAGAGTTATTAATCGTCGCTTCAGTGTTGTATCTACAAGCAGATCTACATTAAGATCGCCACAAATAATTAACTTTTTTCTGTTATTAAAAAGTTTAATGAGGGCTTCCTCCATAATTTTCTCGAATATTTCAAAATTGCCATGGCCTTTTTCATCTCTCGGAGGAGGTCTGTAGACACAAACAATAATATGGCTTCTCTTTTTCCCATTTCTATTTTGAACGATTCGGCTCGTAGCAAAAGCCAAAAGTTTTGTAGACTTTAAACGGACACCACAGCGTAGTGTATATGAGTGTTAGTGGTTACTGTGTGTCCTATTCAGGGCGAATTTCTCATTTAGCGCCCGTCATGCCCGAGTCTTGTTGGGCGCTGAGAAGTGTCGTTTTCATTAAAAATACAGCGATGTCTCCGGATCGTGTTTATGCATAACAGAGTTTAGTTCTTAATGTTGACTAAATTAGTTAGGTAGGTGTGTGTTTTACTGGAAATTGTAAATCATTCGAATAAAATACAAATTGTGCTTGTGCGACGGAATTCGGACTATGCGAAAACGCCGCTTTCACTAAGTTAGTATTTTAGTCGCTCAAATAGAATTTCTGTTTAACTACTGTAACTACACCCCACTCTCGAATTAATTGAAAATTGTACCCTACGAGCTAACCTAACGATTTAATGAATTAGTAATTCAAAGATATACCGACTAACCTCGAACGAAATTAAACCCATAAGATTTTTTTATTGAAATATTTCCTCAAATGGAAGGATTCTGTACCAAAGATTGTAAATATCTTATTTAGACGATTTGACCAAAGTTGTGAGTTATCGTCTAAGGGTGAGACTGTAAACCTGTAAACGTTGTGACCTAAAGTTCTTTTAGAGTGGTTTTGGTTAGGCAGTATCGTCAAGAGGTTCTACATAGTCAGCGATGAGTATAAGTGACATAATGATATTGATAAGCATCGAGTCCGTGTTTATTAGATTAACGACCAAGTTCAAAGAAATTTCAATTGGATGTGTTTACAAATGAAGGTTTGTGCTCCAGAAGGGCCGCAGGCCCTAAGGAAGTCCCCGAAACCCCGCCCAACGCAAGTGTAACCCCATATCGTAACACCTTTACGTATGAGTTTCGATTGAATGAGCCAATCAATGGCCAATGCGTCACTTCAAAGCAACAAGACAGATGTGTCAATTAGTTATAATAATTTAATATCCACCCAAAGCAACGGTGTAGTTAAATAATTTTCGTTGAAATAGAATTCCACGCCTATAAGATTATGATTCATAATTCATTTTATAGCCGTAAAAGTATATCCGCATTTTGGAGTGTGTTTATACAAATAGATATTTATACCTACTGCGAAATAAACCAAATGTTTGTTTCGTCACTCTACACTACTTAAGTTTACAGGCGAAACTCATTGTTCCGGTTGGGTGGGTCAGTCGAGAAGTTGGGAAAGAGCAACAAACTGGACTGGAAACAGAGTCCAGAATATTAAATGAGCATCAAAAAGTGGCTTACTAATAATAAAAAATAAATAAAAACTTCGCTCATCTACTAAAATATTACTCGACTAATGGCCGTTCCCAAGATTCTGTCTGGAGCTAGCTAGCGCACGCAGGTGACTATAGTTGGAATGCAAAAACGGAAGATGAATGTCGCGGAGAGTGACAATTTTCTAACCGGTTTATAAAAACCTAGCAAGGCGGCTGAGGTCGGCGGACAAAATGTTTTTAATTTTAATGTTTATTCGTATATAAGTATCTTAAATATACAATATTTTACTGACAAACTGCAAGTACTTTATTTGATTTGAATACAATCCCCACCCCCTGTCCCTTGTTCATTGTTTTTGGAAAATATTGATCTAATAGTTTTTAATTTTTGATATAATTGGCCTTGCATTTTTCTGAGATATGTATATTTACTTTATTTAGAAAATAGAGACCATTTTAAGAAACTTATTTAAATATTTTTGGGTTTTATTCATAGCGTCTATTTAAAAAAACGAAGCTAAAAGTTTACCCGCCAAAAGTAAACGTGACGTCACCAAGAAACGTAATGGGATAAATATCTTTGCCTAACACAAAAAAGTGGCAGTAATGAGTCATGTCAACCAAAGAGTGCCAAGTATATGAGTGAAGTCAACTGTTAAACAAACATCACGTCACTCACGTCAGTCCTAACCACAGACTATATAGGGTTACTACGAGTCCTAACCTTACTAAAGTAAAATATTATTGTGATATGATTTAAAAATCTAATTGTTTTTCATAATGGGAAACAAAGAGTGTTTTGTTCAAAGAGCAGTGATAACCCGGATAACCCGGATTTGTTATTCACTGGTATTGGTGGTCGAGTGAACGCAGAATATTTCAAGAATTATTCGCAGTTTTGTTTGGGCTACTTGAATCAAATTGTAATGATTGCTTGTAGGCTGATGAATTTGCAGGATGATATAATAAAAATACACTAAATTTCTGAGAATATATATGGTTTTATTTATACAAAACATGTACTAGAAATATTATCCACAAAATTCTATTTGTGCAGTTGACCATAGCTGAATCAGCATTGATACTACCAGAAGTACCACTGGTAGTAACACGGGTGGGACGCCTGCTGAACATGGTTGAATAATCGGTCCTCTTTGAGACTATTTCACCCAATTCCCAGTGTTTGAGCACCGGTTACTGTCGATTCAGCCGACTTCCCTCCCCAAATCTCCTTGTTCTTAATTTGCTGATATAGGCAGTCTGGGTTCTGGCCCAATAAATCTCTGGTCTGCACCGCACCGCGGGTACATCGTGATACACATGATCTTCTCATGAGCTTCTCAAGCCAAAATGAAAGCAGTAGGGAATGGTTGCAGCCACCTTAAAATAAAAATTATAGGCATTATTAATGTTGCAAGAAAATATTTGTACTATAACATACAAAATTGCATACCTATCACCACAACAAACAAATTAAGTTCTACAATATGCTTAATTCTCAATCCCCCAGGTTGTTTTGAGGCATCGCGATTTTGAACCTTATGCCATGGTATTAAAATTCTAACTTATAACGGGAAAATGGCATCATATGATGCCTTTGGTTGTTGAGAGGAAGAGCATATTGTAGTTTAAATATCAAACGCGTTATACATTATCAAGAAAACTTTAATCGTTTGTCACGGCTATACATATGCAATTTTGCAATAGATAAAAATTGCACCCACCTGCAGAAGCTGGACAATCAGAACAGTTTGACTGATCTCTGAGGAAAAAAATCAAAATCTTCACAGATAACCAGTTACCTCAAATAGTTATCTCCAAGGAACAAGGGTTCTTGTCGTAACGAATAAAACGAACCGATAAAATATCAAAACAAAACGCTGCATATAACAATATAACATACAATCACGAGAGATCACTCATACAACAAAGACTTTACCGGGAATAGATTGACGTTTCACATTGTTTGTTTTTTGTAGGTAAGACGGGCAGGTAAAGGATTTTTTTATACAGCTTATGATGATATCATAGAAAATCAAATGAATCTCATTGTGTTTTATTAAAATATCTTAAAATATATTTTATTTTATTTTTATTTTATTAATTTAACAAAAATCCACAGCCGTTCAAATACAATAAACTTATAAGTAAACTTAGAATTGAGCCAATTAAGGATTTTACTATGTAGAACTTAAGATATAAAAGATATAAATTTTAATATATACTTATTTATTTATCAAAATATAAATTGTACAGACAGACATATTTCTCGAAATGATTTTGAGATTTCCGTTCCTGTCCAGGAAGTTAGCAACCCCAATTGTTTTAATTCATCCACTCGTATCTTAAGAGAACCGTCTTTCCAGATGTCTCTCCGTTTACCGTTCCGAATACCGTCTCTCGTTTTCCGACATCTCAAGATTTCTCACTTTGAAGAAGTTCTTTAGAATTACCCCACAAGTTTTCCTTTGCCAACGCGAACTATTAAATTTACTTCAAAACATTTTGCAGGATGCAGGATGCATCGCCGATTTTTAGACGAATTAGCAGATTCCACATTTCTACTACCTGGTTAAGGCCAATGACAAACTGCTGCTGCTAAAGTGCTATAATTTCAACAGCGACAGATAGTGACAGCATGAATTTGAGGGCGTCAAAATTTGAGTTGTCGGCTCCAGTCAGCTGTGCATCCGGACCCTAGATTATTTTTAATTGAGATAGCAAATAGAGGCATCGATGGATATTTTTTAGAAATAATTTTTGAAATGCTTATTGTAATATAACTGGGTAAAAATCATTCTGGGTAAAAATTAGCATATCTTAGTATTATCGCATTGATTACTGCTAACGATGTTAAGGCTCGATAACTAGGCGTGCCGGCAAAAAGGGAGCTGTAGGAAGTTACATGAAAAACCTTGACCTCTGAAAACTCGAAAGCATAACATTGAGTAATGCTTGGTTGGCGGATTGAAATTCTGAGCTTTTATTTCGACCCTCCCCATAATCAAATAATTTAACCAAAAACTCTAAAAGCATAGGGTGGTAATATAAGATTCGTAAAAGGATGAATAGTCGTCCATCGTAATTTGTCATTTAAAAGAAAGAAACAGAATTTTTTTTAGGAACTGGTTTCGTACTAAGACCAAAAAGTATTAGATCGCAACTGGTTACGAACACCGATTACGTACGCGGCTAAAACGTTGCAATGCATACGAGTACCTATGTAGGTACGAGACATGGTACTGTAGTACAGGTACGGAAAAGTGTAAATATTGTCTGGGTTCATTGAATTAATAGTGAACGCAATAGATCGCTTCGATCGAATAGATCGTACGGTGTGTCGAAGAAAAATTCGTATATAGATCTTGTTTTACACTGGCATCTGTTCAAATAAGAAGTTTTTTCGACGCCTCGCTAAACCAGCATTCCCCCTTCCTTTTATGGGTGACTAGACTGAGCTACCGAAAATTACAGTTACAAAACCACTTCCATTACCGTAAACTCTTTTATTCCTAGGTGTATGTGGAGATGGAGATTACATACTCACCCCCAATTGAGCTGCCGCCACACCCAGCTTCAGAAGACGAGGGGTCCCGGCGGAGTTCCACCTTGGGGTCACTGTCCGCATCAGTCATGGGCTCCAACCAGACCTCAGCAGTACCATCTGATGATGAGAATGCCCTGGAGGATATCGGGAAGAGTATTGCGAACCTGGAACGCAGCCTGGAAAGGGAGAGGTCCATGGTGGACTTGGAGTCAGGGGATGAGTCCAGGGCTAGGAAACTGAAGATCGCAGGAAAGAAACTTTTGAGGTGAGATTCATCATCTTTCTCGTCAATATTATTCTTAGAATCTTTGCAGATCACCGCCAGATATTAACCTAGCTTTAATAGGTCAGACACACTGATATTCAGGTGACTTCAATGTGTAGGCGTTCAGGGGCCCGAATTATCTGAAATGTATTTTTGTGATTTGTTGTCTTTTGAATGGAACCTCCTGAAATTCATCTTTGGTGGTAAATTTACTGTCATTTATTGAATAACGAACTTTTCTTCGATCTTAAAAAAATCGAATTTAGGCCTAAAGTTTAAAATTGCGATGCTGCATAACGGGATGCCTCACCGAGGGCACAAGCCTTTACCGGGATATTAGTAACTAGACCAGGCTAGCTCAGTGCGGGTGGTTTGAGGGGGGTAGGGATATCTATGTTTACTAAGTGGTTTTATAAATATTCTAAATTGGCTTCAACGTTGCAAATAATTCCATGCGACTGAATTGATTTGATATTAAGGTTAACTTCAAGTTCACAGATAATTCTCAAACAGTACAGGTATCAGTAGAGAAGGAGTTTCTTAGGATTTCATTTCTAGATAGAATCTGCCGACCGCTTGAAGTATTTTTAAACTTAATGTGTAACTATACCCAAATCTTATCTTATTTCCGTCGTGAAACTAGAACTTGCCAAATACTAATAATGCAAGTAATTAAGGTAGTCAAAAGGGTCAACCTCGGAATATTAGATAATAAGTTGCAATCAAGCATAAACCCTTTATTTGGGCATCCTTAATGTTGTCCCAAAAGTCACAATTATTCACGTGTCTGGTGACCACAAATTATTCAAGGTCAAAATTGTCAACATATTTTTTTCGCAAATATCTCCCTTCCTATGATGATATCATTTTCATAACAATTGTAGGGCATACCATTCTCAATATTGTCTCAAAAGTCGCATTAAATCACGTTCCCGCCTGTCACGTTATTCAAGCTCAAAGAAACAAAAATCGGTGTTTGCCAAAGATCTCGCTTCCTTATATTTCAATGATGATCTTCATAACAATTGTGTGGCATAAAATTCTAAATATTGTTTTAAAATATACATAGTCAGGTCATAAGTTCTGTCACATGTGCAATATGAAATAATTTAGACATGTTTATTATTTATGTAAACATTTATATAGCAAAATGAACTTAATAAAACATAGATTCTTATGGTAATAAAGTTTATTCAAAGCGATTTTGAATACAGGCCTTTATTCTGCGCGGCCAGTCGTCTATCGCAGCACGAACGAGGTCCATGTCAATATCGGCGGCTGCCTTAATCAAGGATGCCTTGAGTGACTCCAAATCAGGATGAGGCTTTGAGCAGGCCTTTTCCTCCAAGTGTTGCCATATCTTGTAATCTAACGGACTCAAATCTGGACTGGAGGAGGGCCAGTCTTCGTGCCGGATGAAGTCGATTTCACGCGCCGCCAGCCAGTCTTGTGTGCTTTTCGCTCTATGAGCTGGCGCAGAATCTTGTTGGAATACCCAGTGCCTGTTATTAAACATGATATGAGAAACAGGTTCCACAAGGTTCTTGAGGACTGTATTTTGATACACAACTGCATTCGTTTTTACGCCTTTCTCACAAAAATGTACCTCAGTTAAGCCCCAATAAGAGACTCCCAACCAAACCATGAGCGAGGATGGAAAATGACCTCGTTGGACACGCGGAATACGGTTGCTCGCTTCTTCACTGCTGTGTGCGTACACCTTATCATTTTATTTGTTGTAGCTCTCTTCCACGGTGAAAATTTTTTCATCCGAAAAAAGAATTTCCCGATGCTTTTTTCCCGCGTACCGCTTCAACAAAGCGCGGCATCTCTTCAGTCTCAGGTCCACTAAACGAGCGTCCAAACGATGTCCTGTTTTTCTTCGATATGCCCTAAGCCCTAAGTCTTCATTTAACACCCTTTTCACCGTGGTCCTGCTTAACCCCATCTGAAGGGCCAACAGTTTCTGCTTACGTATGGGATTTCTTTGAATTCGCGCCTTCACAGCTTTTATCACTGCTGGAGTCCCAACAGAGCTTTTATCACTGCTGGAGTCCCAACAGAGCTTTTATCACTGCTGGAGTCCCAACAGAGCGAGGGCGACCACTTCTTGACCTGTCATCTACACTAGAGTCTTCATTGTATCGTTTTATGGTACGATAAACGAATCTTTTGGTTATATTCAAATTTTTCAGTAAGTCGAAAATCTGAATTGGCGCGTAACCGCAACGATGCAACGCAATAACTGCGACACGGTCTTCTTTAAGTGTCCACTCCATATTTAAAAATGAGGAAAATTGTAAAAAGTACACATTTTTATTTTCATGAAAAATTCGCAATTCGAATTCAATAAACTTTTTTGTGGCCAGCGTTCTAAATTCAAAAGTTGTTATTGTGTGATAGAACTTATGACCTGACTGTGTATAATAAATCACGTTTTCGCGTTTCACTTTATTCATGCTCAAAGGTAATAAAATCGGTTTTTAGCTAATATCTCGCTTCTTGTAGTTCGAATTGAGAATTGCATCTGAAAAATAATTATAGTGCTACAATTCTTGATATTGTCTCAAAAGTCACAATAAATCCAAGCCATTAAGCGACTTAGAATTTTATTCATATTTTTATTGCACAGACAGTTACAAGAAATGTTATAAGCAAAGGCGAGCTTATCTCTAAAAAGAGATTTCTTCCAGCAAACCTAGGCAAGACAGGAGAGTTTATGAAACAGGTCTGTCCTAGCGCGCAATAAAACTCTCAATATCACTTTCAAAATATAAATAAACTATACCAAATAAAAAATAGGCTTGTGTTTAAACGATTACCAAAAAATTCGAAAATTTACTACCAATAAATTCAAAATGATTCAAATTCAATATGTGGCGATGTTACAGTAAACATTCTAAATTAATCTTCAGGGACCATCTTATAAATTCTGCCGTCGGCTGTCAGCAGGGCGACCCACTCGGACCGGCAATATTCAGTTTGGCTATCCATCCGATCATTGCCAGCCTAAATTCCAAATTCAACATTTGGTACCTAGACGACGGGACCATAGGAGGCAAAGTCGAAGACGTATTACAAGATTTAGAACACCTAACATCAGAATTAAAAAAATAGGCCTAGACTTCAATTTCTCGAAATGCGAATTGTTCATATCCGATAATATTACCCTCTCGGAAAAGACAGAGATCATCTTTAAATTCAACTCAGCTGCCCCTAACATTAAAATTCTAGACAAAGACTCACTTCGCCTCCTAGGGGCCCCCGTTCTAGAGGACGGGATCCCCAGCTTCGTGGATGAACAAATCTCTAAATTCAATCAAAATTCTATCAAACTGACTGACCTAAATCCCCACATGGCCCTGCCTATCATACGGTTTTGCCTTTTTGTACCCAAATTTACCTACCTCCTTCGATGCTCTCCTCTTTGGAAATACCCTCCTATTCTCAACCTTTTAGACGATATTACCAAAAGTACATTAACCAAAATTTTAAACATTAATCTCGATGAACGAAGCTGGACCCAATCCGCCCTTCCAATCAAACACGGTGGCTTGGGGATCCGGAAAATCTCAGATGTGGCGCTCCCGGCCTTCCTGTCTTCAGCCCATAGCTCACGTGATCTCTATGGTAAAATCATAAACCCATCACTCGGTGATGTGGAGGTCATGTGTCTGGTCGAGGCCAGGAATGCCTGGACGCAAGCCTGTCCGAGGCAAAATTTTCCAACAAATTTAAACTCTCAACGGCTATGGGACGAGCCGCTATGCATTAAAACCCGCGAAGATCTGGTAAAAACGGCTAGTGGTCCGGCAGTGCGCGCTCGTCTCCTAGCTACCAGGGAGAAGGAGTCAGGACACTGGCTGCGCGCAATCCCATCAACGCACATTGGCACCCTGCTTGACTGTACCACCCTTACCCTCGCCGTTTGCCTGCGACTCGGCGTAAAGACAAACGAAATCCATCGGTGCCGCTGCGGTGCTAGGGTGGACCAACTAGGTCACCACGGTCTCTCCTGCCAACGCAGCGCCGTTCGGTGGTCCCGTCATGCCATTCTTAATGACGTCATCCGTCGGGCCCTTGCCAGCTGTGGCGTGCCAGCAATACTTGAACCCAATGGACTGGCACGCGACGATGGCAAGAGGCCAGACGGAATGACGCTCATTCCCTGGCAGAGCGGGAGGCCGCTAGTATGGGACGCGACCTGCGTAGATACGCTGGCACCGTGTCACCTTTCGGCAACCTCAGCCACAGCCGGCGCTGCGGCGGCAGCAGCAGAGTGTCTCAAAACCCGCAAATACGCCGCACTCGGCGACGACTATTTGTTTATGCCGTTCGGCTTTGAGACCCTTGGGCCGTGGGGCCCTGACGCTCGAAGAGTCCTCAAAGACATCTCTAAGAGGCTCGTCGAAGCGTCAGGGCACCGCAGAGCTGGCGCCTACCTCGCTCAACGCATCAGTATTGCGATACAGCGAGGTAACAGTGCCAGCGTCTTGGGCACCCTCCCGCCCGGCAGTGAACTCAGGGAAATTTTTAATTTAGTTTAGTGCAGTTATAGTTTAGTTTTAGATTATTACAATGTCATTATCATAATTAATAAGCAGGAATAAATAATTAACAAAATGACTGCCAGAATGGGTAAATGATCGCCAAATTGTGTTTGGATAAATGATCACCAAACTTCTTTTTATGTTTTGTGTACTTAACTTTGGTAAAGTAACTTTGTGTACTTTGTGTTTTAAGTATTTTTTCTTGTTTTTACATGTTCAAATGTTCAACCTAACAGGAAGGATAAAGGGGGCTTCGCTTTGCTCACCCCTTTTACCCTTCACCTAAGCTAAGTATTTTGCCCAGATATTTTCTGCAACTTTTGGTGATCCCATTTTGGGTAAAAAAAAAATATTTTGGTGATCATTTCAATTGTTCTCTAAAATATATACACAGTCAGGTCATAAGTTCTGTCACACAATAAAAACTTTTGAATTTAGAATGCTGGCCACAAAAAAGTTTATTGAATTCGAATTTCGAATTTTTCATGAAAATAAAAATGTGTACTTTTTAGAATTTTCCTCATTTTTTAATATGGAGTGGACACTTAAAGAAGACCGTGTCGCAGTTATTGCGTTGCATCGTTGCGGTTACGCGCCAATTCAGATTTTCGACTTACTGAAAAATTTGAATATAACCAAAAGATTAGTTTATCGTACCATAAAACGATACAATGAAGACTCTAGTGTAGATGACAGGTCAAGAAGTGGTCGCCCTCGCTCTGTTAGGACTCCAGCAGTGATAAAAGCTGTGAAGGCGCAAAATTCAAAGAAATCACATACGTAAGCAGAAACTGTTGGCCCTTCAGATGGGGTTAAGCAGGACCACGGTGAAAAGGGTGTTAAATGAAGACTTAGGGCTTAGGGCATATCGAAGAAAAACAGGACATCGTTTGGACGCTCGTTTAGTGGACCTGAGACTGAAGAGATGCCGCGCTTTGTTGAAGCGGTACGCGGGAAAAAAGCATCGGGAAATTCTTTTTTCGGATGAAAAAATTTTCACCGTGGAAGAGAGCTACAACAAACAAAATGATAAGGTGTACGCACACAGCAGTGAAGAAGCGAGCATCCGTATTCCGCGTGTCCAACGAGGTCATTTTCCATCCTCACCCATGGTTTGGTTGGGAGTCTCTTATTGGGGCTTAACTGAGGTACATTTTTGTGAGAAAGGCGTAAAAACGAATGCAGTTGTGTATCAAAATACAGTCCTCAAGAACCTTGTGGAACCTGTTTCACATACCATGTTTAATAACAGGCACTGGGTATTCCAACAAGATTCTGCGCCAGCTCATAGAGCGAAAAGCACACAAGACTGTCTGGCGGCGCGTGAAATCGACTTCATCCGGCACGTAGACTGGCCCTCCTCCAGTCCAGATTTGAGTCCGTTAGATTACAAGATATGGCAACACTTGGAGGAAAAGGCCTGCTCAAAGCCTCATCCTGATTTGGAGTCACTCAAGGCATCCTTGATTAAGGCAGCCGCCGATATTGACATGGACCTCGTTCGTGCTGCGATAGACGATTGGCCGCGCAGAATAAAGGCCTGTATTCAAAATCGCGGGGGTCATTTTGAATAAACTTTATTACCATAAGAATCTATGTTTTATTAAGTTCATTTTGCTATATAAATGTTTACATAAATAATAAACATGTCTAAATTATTTCATATTGCACATGTGACAGAACTTATGACCTGACTATGTATATACCTCAATACAAAATATAGCATGCCCATATATAAACTATAATATATCATACATATACCTACATAGATATGTTACCTTTTACGGAAGAGAAAGGAAATGCACTTTCAATCTTTTCTTAAAAGTGAAAATTGAGGGACTATCCCTAATAGCGCAGGGAAGTGCGTTCCACAGAAATTGCCCTTAACCTAACAAGTGTTAGTAAGCGGCATTGTTATGCCGAGGAGTTGAAGGAGAGACACCGTGTGGGATCTCCGATTGCTATCAATGGTGAAAAGAGACTCAAAACGTACACGTGGATATGTGGGGTATCGGAGATTTCGCAAAATATTGAACAGATAGGAGAGAATGTGCATGTCACGGCGAAGATGTATCGGGAGCCACCCCAGCTCCTTGCGATACTGGGAGAGATGGTCTTACTTGCGCAACCCGAAGACAAACCGAATCCCTGGTTTTTGAAGTCGTTCGTGTATGTTCAGTTGTTCTTCGATCGCGCTGACCCAACAAACATCCGCATAGTCTATTAAAGGAAGTAGAAGGGACTGAGCAAAGACTTGCTGACCTGACAAAAATGGGGGACAGCAAGTTGCCAAATATAACTCCAAGATTCTTCGCTTAGCTCACTGTAAGTAATTATGGTACCATCTTACAATACATGATCGACGGGCGAATTCTGTAATAAGTTTAGCGAGTGCCGTGTTCCTATAACTCTCTTTATGTTTTTATTTGTAGGGGAATTAGACTTTTGGGACAAATTGAAGATGCCCAAATGGGTTTATGCTTGTTTCCAGCTTATTGTCATACAATCCGAGGTGAATCTCTTAATAGTCTGGGCTATTAAGAGTTACAGTTTAGGCAACTGAATAACTTTGACATCTCCATAATTAAGATAGTTATTCAATATAAAGATGTAGCAGAAAGTTGCTGTAGTTATAACGTGTACTTGCCATACTCATGAAAGCATTCTCTCGCAGCAGTACTCTCTCGGCGGTGATAAAGAAGGTCTAAAATGTATTCATACGCGGTAAAACAAATAAGAAAAGTGGTTAGAATAAGGCTACCTTAAGGAGTCGCCGGTTCCCCAACAATTGATTTGAGTTTTTCAATAAATATTGTCACTACAGCCCTTTGGGACCCTCTTTATGTTTTTAGTTTCAGGACATTTAGTTAGGTTAGGTGACTTTTTTTTAACCTCCGACGATAAAACAGTGGTGTTTTGTGTTTGAAGCGCCTGTTTGTTTGTATTCCCAGTACTTAGACTCAAACGTCGTAAAGCATCCATAATTGAGACAAGAAGTGATAACTAAAACTTTGTCCACAGGCGCGGCTTTTCGTTAGCTGCTACCGAAAAATTTGTCACCATATCTGAGAGAGAGCACAAGCGTCCAACATTTAAAAGCGTCAAGCGCTTCATGAGGCTTGGCAAGCAACGCCCCCAGGACATCAGTTCTGACGAGATTGCCTTGCTTGACCAAGGTGCTGGACCTTCAAGAATCCATGTCGTCAGTGAACAGAGGCCTAGTGGGGCGTCTATGTCTTCTGATGAGCAGCTAGTGGACACTGGCACGGCGCCGCCTGAGACTAAAGTCAAGATCAAGTAAGTATCTATTTGATGCGCGGTCAACAAAGTTCGGCACTTCCTGACTTATTGATTGTATTGTCGATCCGTTAACTGCGTGTTATTTGGACCATTTGTCTGTGGGATTATCGTCTCTCTTAAGCGCGTTAAGGTGGGTCCAGACATGTACTTTTGTCCGTAACGTACCTCCGTATCGTATCAGCGCCGCGATCCAAGAAAGCTAGTTTCGACGGCCGCGATCAGCTGCGATCGAGACGCGCCATACCACCGTACCGTAACGAACGGGCGTCCAAACTAACGTTCTTGGATCGCAGCCAATCCAGGCGTTCAAAATAGCGATCTTGGATCGCAACGCTGCTACGAAACGGAGTTACGTTTCGGACAAAAGAACATGTCTGGACCCACCTTTACGCACTACGAGTACAAGCATGAGTCTGAAGGGGGCTTATATGTTTGTTAACGGTAGTCTGTATAATCCGGTATTCTATACAATCCCTAGGCATGTATAGAATGCCTAAAACGTGTAGGTATATGAATGAAATATTACTTATTTCATACTTTGCTTAGGTGTTCTATACCATATCGAACACGCAGCCGGTAATGTATGTAAAAGCTTAAAGCACTGCGGTAGCTTAGGTGGAGTGTAGGGTTCTACAGCTATAATGATATCAGTGAGTGTTGAGTGCTAGTTGAAATGAGGGAACAACCGCTAACGATGAAGACGTTTATTGCACTAAAAATAATGAATATAAAAACTTAACAAGAAAACGATGACACGCTTATGTATGCAAAAAATATAAAATAACCTTTGTACAGTTGACTGTACATGCTGCCGAGAACGAGATGAACACAGATATAAACTTATAAAATTACAAATCATGATAAGTTAGAACTAAAAGAATATAAGATGAATGTATAAAATTATGTAAACTTAAATAACAATATTCTTAGGTAGGTCAAACTTCACGGAATGGTCTTCTTCTTGTGGCGAAGTACCCCTCTCTGTTGTCGTCTTCCTGTAGAGCGTCCGTGGCTGCGGCACCGGTAGCTCTGGTACATCCAGCGTCTGCTGCGCTCGTCTCCTCCGTATGTAGACGATTCCCACGATGAGACCAATCAGTAGCAGCAAGCCAAGCATGCTATACGATATGATGTACTGATGGACATCGTGTACGGTGAGCGTCTGCGTTGACTGATGCTTCAGTTGCGCAATCTGAGCTCCCAGTTTCTTCCATTGAATGTCTGTTCCATTGATAGACTGATCTTCTAAGACTGGCGGCATAGCGCTGAACGCCGTGTTGGTGTTAATGATGTTATTCAGGATGGACAGTGATGGTGGGTCCATCTCAGACGCCGCCGTGTCTATGCGGTTGAAACGGTCCTTATGTGAAAGGATCGTAAATGCATTTCCCTTGAGTGTGCAGCCTTGACCTAGGCTAATGATTCCGTTGCCGGACAGGGTTCGTATTAACGTGTCAGCTGGGCATAAAATGCGCACTGTGCATTCTTCGCAACAGGCGTAAAGCCAGACATTCTGTCTGCCGTGTTGTAACTTGATCCATTTATCGTCGCATGTTGATTGTTGCGATGTACAGAGTGATTCCTTTTCCAACTCCATGTTGACCAACTTCAGGTCACAAATTGATTGTCTTGATCTCATGTCGTAGATTGGCTTGTCTACTGGGCACAGAATCCTCTCTCTTGAAGCGTGAATGCACATTTGTAAATAGCTTTGAGATAGGAACAAAACTATATCCTTTCGGAGATTAAAGGCCAAGTATGGGTAGGCTGTTGTTATGCGCACTGCACTGAGCGCTTTCTTGTATGGTAGACTGATGATTTTGTCCAGCTCGTAAACTTCATTTGTGATCAGCGGGATCCTGAACTCCATGATGAGGTAGTCGCCGGTAACTCTTGCAGATACTCGCAGTATTTTGTACAAGTTTCGGATGTTTTCCTTGTCGGGTACAACTAGATCACCCTGTAGTTGACGACTGATAATATCGACTTGGGATTCTAGTTGTTCCGGAGACAATAGATGAATATCTATGCGGCCATGAGTGACGTCAGTGATGGTGCTGATTATGCTTTGCTGAATGCTCCGTAAGTTCGATAAAATAATGTTTGCGGATAAAGTCGATGACATGATGTAAAGGCTGTTTTGATTTTCGAGTCGGGCTTGATTGGCCTCCATCGATATGTTGCGAAAAGATTTCCTCATGGTGTCGAATTGAGTGTTGATAATACCTTCATGGCGTCTCAGAATATTGTACTCTGATTCAACAACTAATGTTTGGTTCCGGATAAGTTTCTGAAGATGGTTCTCGTTCAATGATATTTTCTCGATATCCGCCTTGTACTGCTTTGCGAATGAGTCATCCAGTACCCCAAACAAATAGCTGGCTACGTTTCCAACTCCGTTGATTAATCCTCGCTTGTATCGTTTGTTTTGATATTTGAGTATATCGTTGTAGTGAGTAATTTCTTTTAATTGATGCTCCAACTGTAATATGACTCCTTCGTATTGTTTCTCTTGATGTCGACACATTGTGCGGCATATTTTTTGTATGTGATTTATGTATAAATCCATGTCTTCTATGCCTTGCCAGTACATTGACATGTTGTAATAGACAACCAATTTCCACTCGTCTCTGATATGTTGAAGATCTGAGATTTTGTCGAAGTAGAAGTTTTGGCTTCCATTTAAAGGCGTAAC